>WYDI02024385.1:0-36243 GCA_009867235.2 Psittacus erithacus
TCCTTCGACCTGCTGGTCACACTCCTTTTGATGCAGCCCAGGATACGGTTGGCTTTCTGGGCTGCAAGCGCACACTGAAGCCAGCTTATGTTCATTTTCTCATCGACCAACGCCCCCAAGTCCTTCTGCACAGGGCTGCTCTGAATCTCTTCTCTGCCCCACGTGTAGCTGTGCCTGGGATTGCTCCAACCCAGGTGTAGGACCTTGCATTTGGCATGGTTTTGATTTTTATTCTCAGGAGGAGAGGATCTTCAGCACCCAGGAAGCCATCATTTCTATTCAAGAGAACTTTGTTTTAAGCCACAGGCCATTTTTTTTACTGTTGTACCCTTGCCTATGGCAGCAGTTCATATTCTTCTGTGCAAAGACCAAAGCTCTCAAGCACGAGTGCCTGATGGTATCAGGCAGCTGAGGGGCTGTGATCAGCCAGGGTAACCCATGCAGTCCAAACCAGGGCAGGTGTCTGCCTGGGGGAATCAGTACCCGGAGCACACACAGCCTGCACAGGGAGCCACTGACTCCTGTCCCACAGCCATCAGCAGAGCAGAAGCGTGAGAAAAAGGAAATACTATTACCTGCCTGTTGCAGGTGAGGAACTGAAACAAGTACTGGAGGTCCTCATCAGACCAAAATGTAGAACTTGAGCTGTGTGCTCCCTCTCTTCTTCCCACACACTCTAGGTAAAGTGGACGATTTCAGGTTCTTGGCACCACTTCAGCTCACATAACATAGCACACACAGCATTTTATTTACAGTGCAGCATGGACCTGCAGATAATTCACCCTCAGTGATATTATGCAATTACTTAGAGATGCCTGTGTTGAAAATAAATGACAATTTTTATTTATGGAGAACTTCTCAGCAGTCGCTGGGATTAAAGAATGTAATAACCAGTAACATTCTACTCCAAACATTGTGTTAACAGAAAGAATACTATAGTATAGGTATTGACAAAAGAATATTTCATTTAAAGGGCTGCTAGACTACAAGTTCGTGAAATCCAGTTTTAAAGGAACCATGAAAATCCAGGTAAAGCACTGCTCACTTCTTGATCAAATCTCAGGGATGATAGTGAAGCTCACAAGCAACACGAGGTGGCCTGGGGCTGGAGAGAGTTCAGGACTGACACATGCAAGACCATTTGCTGTGCTGCTTCACACCCCTTTCAACATGCATTGCATGATGCTGGCATGTGGGATATCCCTAGTACTACTTCTATCTGTAAAGGACTGCAGATGACACCAAGCTGAGTGGTGTAGTTGACAGGCTGGATGGAAGGAATGCTACCCAGAGGGACCTTGACAGGCTTGAGGGGTGGACTCAAGTGAGTCTCATGAAGTTCAACAAGGCCAAGTGCAATGTCCTGTCTGTGGATTGGGGCAATCCCCCATATCAGCACAGACTGGGGGATGAATGGATTAGCTCAGTCCTGCAGAGAAGGACTTGGGGGTACCGGTGGAAAAAAACTTAACTACGAGCCACCAATGTGTGAAAGCCAACCATAACCTGTGCCATCAAAAAAAACCATGGCCAGCAGGTTAAGAGAGGTAATTCTGCCCCTCTGCTCTCATGAGATCCTACCTGGGGTATTGCATCCAACTCTGGGGCCCTCAGCAAAAAGCAGCCATGAACCTTTTCAGCCAGGTCCAGAGGAGGCCACGAAGGTGATCGGGTGCTGGAGCACCTTTTCTAGGAAGACAGGCTGAGAGAGTTGGGCTTTTTCAGCGTGGAGAGGAGAAGGCTCAGGAGAGACCTTATTGTGGCCTTTCAATGTATAAAGGGGGCTTATAACAAAAATGGAAAAAAACTTTTTACTAAGGCCTGTAGTGGCAGGACAAGGGGACACAGTTTTAAACTAGAAGAGGGTAGATTTAGATTTGTCACTCGGAAGAAATTCCTTAGTATGAGGGTGGTAAGACACTGGAAGAAGTTGCCTTTCATTGGCAGTGTTCAAGGCCAGGCTGGATGGGATTTTGAGTAACCTGGTCTAAGGGAAGATGTCACTGCCCATGGCAAAGGGGTTGGACTGAGTGATCTCTGAAGGTCCCTTTCCACCCAGACTGTTCTGTGGTTCTGTGATGCTGTTCATGACTGTGACTTTGTTGCTTGGGAAAGCCAAGTGTCAAGAGCCATGTTATTATTTTGCTGTAACAGCAAGTTCAGCTTGGCCTTTGGTGGTGAGAAATTTGATACTTAAGCTGATTGATTGATCATCTTAGCTAGCTATGGGAAATGAGATGCCTAAGCCAGAAGCACAGACACAGTAGGGCCCTTCCATAATCAGTGGAAAGAAACAGGTCAGGACAGACATGTGGAGCCTCACTAAAGCTCAGCCATACTCTGGTTTCGTTGGCTGGAAGCAGCAACTGAAGGGCTCTTGTGCCATCAAAGGGTCATGGTGAAGCAAAGGTTTTGGTGCCATTCCTCCACCCTTCCTCTCCTCACCTGCAGCGAGGATCTCCCACGGTGCAGCTGCAGAGCACTGCGGGGCGCAGAGCATAGTCCTATGCATTTTCTTTTCCCTTAGAGCAAAGCTTGCTTATTAGAAATAAATATGGCTCAGCTATGCCAGGGAAGGCACGTGGTGGCTGAGTTATTCTCGGGCAGTGATAATTCTGTTCAAGCTTTCATGCATTTTGTCTTTCTGTGCCACCATCCCTGTTGGGCTGAGAGTTCCAAGTTCCTGTAATTCATTTCTGAAGAACACAGAGTGAAGGACAAACCAATTTGTTACTTGCCTTTTATTTTTTTTTCATGAAGATTAAAACCCTTTCTCAGCAGCAGGGTCACTCTGCCTTCCTATTTCTTCCCTACATCTGCTTTAAATAAATGCAACAAGATACAGCCAGGAAAATTATAGGAAAAAAATGAAAGAAACCCCAGACATTAAATGCTTTCATGTAAGGAAATCATCCACACTCCTTCAGCTCATCCCAAAGCACCTTTAGGCTGCTGTCAGGGTGGAGGTGGCCTCCCCAGGACCTCTTTCTGTGTTTGTGGAGTGAGCTGAGAGCACTGGCACACTTGGACAATCTCCCCATCTCCTGTGCAAGCCGAGGTGAATCTCACCCATTGTTTCTGAATGGAAGCATGCGGAAGTATCCACCGAGACTTAATTCAAGCTCTCACTCTGCTTGACATCAGACACCTCTGACCACCCTGCCTCCAACATCTCCCTTGCATGATGGACTTCTTCAGTGGGTGCTGTGGATTTAGGAACATGAAGTTCCTAAAAACTTTGAAAATGTGCGGATTAGTGGTTTTAGATCACATTGTACTCTTAAAAAAGACCACTTGCAAAAACGCTGCTAAGGAGGTGAAGTAGCATCTCTTCCTGGGCCCTTTTGGGCTGTTTTTATGCTTACACTCATTACAGAGACAGGGAAGTTCTGATTTGCAGTCAGTGACACACTGCAGCTCAGGATCAGGTACCTAGTTAAAACTGAGATGAACATAGCCCTAGGAACCCCATTAGTCTACTGTTTGACTGAACCACCTTTCAGCTACCTTATTAAACTCTTGATAGTTGTAGAAGAGTAATGAGAAAGTAATATGAAAGACAAGACTGACTTAGGGCATTATTTTTTGTTGTCATTGAGTACTCATAACTATAAGGGGAAAAGTCATGTTACCCAAGGTAGGAAAAGATGTGGCAAGCATTAATATCTTTTTTTTTAAATCACTAATCCATTCATAGGGAAGTGCCATTGCACAACACAGCTAAAACCATTTCTCAGTTAAATCCCTGTGGCCACATTTGACTGAAGCCAGGAACATGAATTATCACTGTCACATGGCTCTGCCACTGATAAACTCATTGTACAGCTTGTGATTGGAAAGACAATGCAGACACAGAACATTTTAAGAAGGAAGCTCCCACACAGTGTCAGTGCCCCAGTTTTCTTTGTGGTATTAATTACCATTACAGCAGCACCTGAAACCTCAGCTGAGGCCGGATGTCCATGCATCTGGCACTGTAAAAATGCATGGTATAAAATGAAGGGCTTCTCAGCAAGGCACCAGTGGCATGAGGGTTATGCTGCCAGAACAACCCCCAGGTCATGCGGTACCTCCATCAAGGGTTGTAGTGGATACTTTATGAGCTAGATAGCAGCTTTGCACAACATGGAACCTCAGGGTAGCTGAAGGACAGAAGACAGCCCACCCAAGTGATCTGGTTCTTCAGCCTGAAGGCTATCTGCTGAATAAAAAGACATGCACGTAATTTAGGGTAGAAAAATTAATTTTCTTGTTAGTGTTCTGCTCTTAGTTTGAGATGCAAACTAAAGGCTCAGTGTCATGGTGATGTTACCACAGCCTAGTAAGTGACAGAGCATCTTGATAACTACTGGTACTACTTGGTAACTACTCAAGTTTTTCTTCTTGGTCTATGGCATATTTAGAAATGCACAATCTGCAATGCTATAGTCTCCAGCTTTAGAGATAAATAACATTCTAGAGATATAATTTTGCTGCAAAAACATAAGTTCCAGAAGATGTGTGAAAAAATGTCAGAGATGTTGCCTTCATTTTATGCTTTCCTTATTTGCAAATAAAAGTCACCTTGAGCAGTTGCCCTCAACAGCTACTGTTGTCTGTCCTCTGTCTTCTGCCCTGATGGAAGAAGACAGAAATTCTGCTTTAGATGACTGAGTGTATATATATGCGAAAGAATTTTTCCTAAAATATTCAAGTCAATTTAATAGACTTCACATAGCACAAGAGATCAAGCTTGAATGCTCTCTGATATTCACTAGCAAAGACTTCTATCTAAAACAAGTCTCCAGTCCATGCTACACCTATTTGAAGAAAAAACCAACCATGTTTGATTTTCTGATTATTTAATGCCTTTTTTTCACTTGCCTTTAGGACGTGGACTCAGGCATACAAACCAAACAGCTACAGAATCTCTTGGGGTAACTTCTCAGAGCACATGATAATTAACTTGATGCATCAAGACGTCATTCAGACTAGAGAAGTTACTGCTGTTAGAAATGTATTAGTTCAGTTAAAATTGTTTGGCGTCAAGAGATATTAACCTATATTTGCCTGATATTAGAGGTAAAACCAATCCGATAAATTTTATGAAATGGCTTTTGAAGTGTATTTGTAAAGAAGGTTTAATATTTACTAGCTTAAATGGTACTTCTAGTTAAATATTTCTACAAGCTAGGGAAGGTAAAAGGTAACTCCTGGAGCGTAATTCTTCAAACATAACAATTTATATGCCAAATAAAATCCATTTCTACTGACTCTTAAAAGCTTTGCAAAACTAAGTAAAACAGCATTAAGCTCCCCAAGCTCCCCAGGCTCCTGACTTGCATCAGCAATCAATTGTTGATGAACTGCCAACATTTTTGAAGCAAAAGCCATATAAACAAAAGTACACATACATTTTAAATGTAAATGCTTTTTGGGGAGATCAAGGAAGAGATTAAATACCTCAGTCTGGCAAAGGATGTAAAGATGTTCCTTAACCCTCACTTTGACTTCAATAGGACATAAACGTATGCTTGAAATTTGGCATGCTCAGACCTTTGAAGAGTAAGTTTGCAGTCAGGGTTGGGAATTGCAGCATGGAGCAGTGTCCTGCACAGATTTTCAGAGCCTAGCCACGTACTAAGGCTGCAGGCTGGAGCTAGATGTCTATAATCATGTCAAATGCACATAGGGTCCAGGCACATGGCACACTGAGCACAGGGATGGGGACAAAATTAGGTAGTTGGCAACCAGGAGGAAAACAACTTTAGCTTGTCCTCATTGTGCATTTGGGCCTCTTGCTGTAGCTGATGCAGAACTGGGACAACTTCATATGGCCAGCTTCCTTTAGGAGTGAGGAGCTCATGGGACCATGCTGTTTCTTCAGAACATGCTGAGCAAAGGCAGAACACCATGGGCTCCTTTGTGAGTTGCCTTTCCTTCCTCTGCCAAGGAGTGTTTGCTCTAACAAACAGCAGTCACTGTATGTTCCTGAGGCTCCTGAGGCTCATACCTTTACTGAGGCTCCCCATGCTCCATTTGCCTATTGCCTGTGTTATCCTCCTGTCATTTTCAGTGATGCCAGATAAAACTTTAAAAATATTCAAAGCAACTCTCGTAGAAAAAAATACATAGTCCTCATGAGCATCATTTCCATGATACAGTAAAATGGGAATGTCTCAGCAGTCAAGTTATCATTTATTCTATTCTAGTATATCTTCTTAACACTATACTGTTATTACTCTTAGCTTTTATCTAACAGAAGAGTAGCATAGTAATGGCACTGAAAACAGCTAATGATCTTACATTCATGTTGCATGGGGGCAGATCAGTTCACAGCAATGCAGCTGCCCAAAATCATATGCATTGATTAAAAAGCCATTACTATAGCATATTGAGGGTGGTAGTGGGGTCACATTGTGTATATTCAATCAGTGTGATTAAATGTTTTCCAGAGATATCATTCTTACTTTTGTCAAAGGCATCAAGTATTTTGTTTCATTTCTTGTAGGTGAAGGCAGAATATCCCATAATATGATTTTTTTCAATATAAGCAGAAGGCCACACAAGATGGAGGTAATTTGTGACCTGGTACATTGTAAAAAATGACCTTGTAAACACTGATTTTCTCACCTTCTTCAGTGCAACAGCAGTTGTGGGGGGCAGAGAGACATTTCTTGGAGGGTGTGAGAATGGGAAACAGAGGCAAGAACAATTTAAACATTAAAAAAAAGTAAAAATTTCCACCTGATTCAATTTGTGGTTTGTAACGTTGCAATGAGTAATTGAAAGGCTTCAAAATATTCAGCTGTGTAGGATGCCCCTTAGTGGTTGAATATAAACAGTGTTGACAGAAGAAATAATTTTAAACACAGAAACCCCAAAATAATATTTGTATTTAGTGACTGAGAACAAAGGTTTTAAATGCTAACATATGCATGAAGAAGCTACAGAGCATCAGAAACAACTGGAAAAAATGCAAACCAAGAGTAAGAGAACATTCCTGAATAACTTACTGCATCAAGTGAGTAGAACAAAAAAGCAAGGGAAAAGGAGGGAAAGAAAAGGTCAACCTCTATTTTTATTTTAATCAGAGTGTATATTATGAGCTGAGTGGGCATTGCAGAGGAATATGGGTAGATATTCAGCACTGCAATGAAACCCAACCCATTATTTTTACTGATACTTTCTAGAGTAGAGAGTTTCTGTACAGAACTAGAGAGTTACCTGGTCTGCTGTTGCAGAGGGCTACCAGCCTGTTCTACAATACACAAACATTTCAACACAAAAAGCATCAAGAAATGTTTAAGATTCAACAGGAAACATTAGGGTGCACAAATTCTGTAATACACACAAATGTACATATCAAGTTAGATAGTGCAAAGAATCTATGAGACATCATTTTTATTTAGTCTAACTCTTGTAATAAGGAATATGTTGCTTCTAACTTTGCCTTTTCAAAGCCAGTCTTTGCATGCCAATTAGCAAAAGCTGCAACAAGGTGACACTAATGAAGCATGGCACCCCATCAATCTGTTTACCCCTACTCCTACTTTAACTGTATTTTATACCTTTAGATCTCTATGTATACCCTGGATAACAAAAGAAGTCCATTGTATTTACAGACAGTTCATCTTATCTGGAAATCTGATGCCTCTCCTAGTCATTCTTCTTTTTGTCTTTCTAGGCGTCTGTAGTTCTTCCGTCTTTTTAACTTTGCATGTAGAAATCACAGCTGCAAAGTGTCTTATTACCTCCACACCAGTTACTGAGGCAGAAAAGCCACTCATCAGCACTATGACATAAGCCTTTACTTCTTGGGTCACATCCCAGTGCAGCTTAAAGGGTCAGGGGAAGTCTCTTCTGTTGAGTTAGCTGGTGTGTACTGTAACTGGATATACTGATCCCAAACATTCCCAGTAGCAATGCTGCCCGTTGCAGCACTGTGTCTGATGAATTGGTAGCAAGTTTTCCTGCAGCTTGAGTCTGTGGGAGAAACAGGACAAGTTACACTCCAATTCAGCTGAGTGCAACACAAACACTGGTCTTTGAACCTACAAATAGGTATTGATTTAATACAGTAAGACTCTGCTTTCTGCTGAAGAATATACAGCACACTTCGGAAGGCCCCCACTTCCTTCCTTTTTATCACTTTGAATAAGAAAGGACACATTTCTGAGATGATTTTTCTTTCATTTGTAACTCACTGATTTCAGTGACTTTAATGGGGTTTCCTCTGGCTACATGGCTGAGAGGGAGAGCTGAATAAAGCATGGAGACTTAGGTCAGCCACGGACTTTCTTGTTCTGTGGAGTACAAAGATCTCTTCCTTCCTGCAGATTAGTTACTGACACATTGATGCTCCCTTGAATGTTAGTTGCTAATTCAGGGAAGCAAGGCTAAGAGGGATCAGTAGCATCTCTTATTATCTCTGCAGGTAGGAGTAGACCAAGTAGACAAGTTTTAACACAGTCTCTTTGTCAAGTCCAACAAAGAGGCAGGAAATGCCAATCAAAATAAAGATGAAAAATTAATTATTTACTGATTACCTGAATAACAATCAGAAAAGAAATCAAGTTACTGTTGCTTACCTAGTATATGTGATACACTGGACTCCCCAGAGAGCAAATTACAAATTCCTGTACATATTAGCACTGTGAGTTAAAACATATTGTGTGTCTTTCTAGTTGCAGCATTTCTTACCTGAAATGATGACTAGGCCTGAAATAATTATTTTGTTTATGCTTTCCCTTGTGGTCCATAGGCAGAAGGCTTGGCACCACTGTGACAGATTCCAAGGAGCCTGATTGTCACTTCCAGATTCCAGGGTTTTTATGTGAGATTATATAATCAGAGCTCTGACCTTGATAAATGTGAATGACAGTGTGGCTACTTCAGCAGCAGAATAAAGAAATTCCAAATAAAATTACTGTGTAAGGTGATATCAGAAGACATGTAGGGAGGCGTGAAAGAAATTCACTGCTAGGGCTGAAACACAGCATCCTTAGCTCAGCCTCCCAACTATCACCTCCCAGCTACTACAGCCTATGATTTTGGATGCAGAGCTGTGAGATTTTCCAACAAAAGGATATACACTGTAAATACCAAAATATGGAATACAGCAAGGAAGATGCTCTACTTTGGTATGTATATTTTTGGGCTCGTTTATTCTCAATTATTTATCATAGAATCATAGAACGGGTAGGGTTGGAAAGAACCTTAAGATCATCTACTTCTACCCCCCACCCCACGATGGGCAGGGGTAACTTCCACTAGACAGGGCTGCTCAGGGCTCCATCCAACCTGGCCTTGAACACTGGCAGGGATGGAGCACTTATCACCTCTTTGGGCAACCTGTTAAAGGGCCTCACCACCCTCACAGTAAATAACTTCTTCCTTATATCTAAACTAAATCTCCCCTGTGTGAATTTGAACCTGTCACCCCTTGTCCTACCGCTACAGTCCCTGATGAAGAGTCCCTCTCTGGCACCCTCTGTCCATCTGAAGGCCCCCTGCAGATACTGGAAGGCTGTTGTGGGGTCATAGAGAACCTGAGCCTTCTCCAAATCCAGGGTAACTGATTTAAAACATTTTCTATGCATGCTTTTATTTTTTTCTTCATATAATGGTTGATAGTCTGGTCCCCCAATGTTCCAGAGGTCAATACTGACTGAGGTTTATCATAACCATAGAAGCTGGTTGAAGTGTTTCATTGACAGCTCATTTCAGTCGCTTGGGAACCCAGCATCCTTCTCATTAACATTTTCCTACTGCCCTGAGCACACAAAGCCTTTGCAAGAGAAAATGATGGAGAAGTAGTTTCTTTTTAGGCACTGCAGATACATAAACCCTTTTCAAGCATTCTGCATTTGGTATTCCAGCACGATATCAATTATCAAGAATTATCATAACTCATTTACTTTTCAGCAGAGGCTTAATTAAGACTTCTTTGAGTTGTTATGCAAGTTAACCCGCCAGAAGCCTGTGTTCCCTTGGGTTGGTCATGCAATAATTTGAAATCAAATCAGTCTGAGCAAGAGAAATACTGCTATTTCAAAGGTCTAATTAAAAGCAGAGAAAAAGACAGAATTTTCATACCTGCAACAACCTCATATACCCAGGTGTCATTCTCCGGAGAGGAAAAAGCATGGTCTCTGAGTCTTTGTAGAATTTCAGTCCCTACAATATAAAACACACAAAATATCACTACATCTCAGGTATTCTTTTCAAGTTGACCTCTTAATGAAACATAAGATTAAGTCTAATATGGTTCACTACAATGCCAAAGCACTCCAAGAAGCATAGTATGCAAACATTTTTTTCCTCACCTGATGCTCTTTTCCCTCGAGCCCTTTAGATGCTCAAGGTCCTAGGGATATATAAACCCAGCTCCTGTTGCATAACCTGTCACATGGGATCTGTCTGCACCGCCTAGGTGTTGGCAGAGCTGTAGCTGTCCTGCCTGGGGCCAGGTATGTCTTGCAATATTGGAAAACTCTCCAGGAATACCTGAAGCTCATTAAGACAGCAAGATGACAGCTGACCTCCTTAAGAACAAAAGGGCCTAAGCCTGCTTTATAGATAGCACAGGACATAAAAAAGGAGGTCATTATAGCATTTTGTGTTGTGGAGTGGCAATGCAAATAGGATTGGATGGCATTTATATAACTTAGAGCATATATTTATACCCATAGGATGACCCGACTGGGTAGGAAGCTTAATGCGGTCATAACCCGAGTTGAAAAGATATGCTAATATAACAGAGCTATTTGGAGGCACATTTGAAAATGAATTCTTTTTTTGTCTACTAGTGTTCTCTTTTACTCAGCATATTATCCCTTTTTCTACTGCTAAAGCTTTATCACTAAAAATACCTAATCTAATACTTATTATTACTGTTATTACTCCTTTCTGTTAACCGTGATTTTTTTTCAGTGGTATAAGATGGATTCAGTTCTGCTCCTGCGATTGTATAATACGCAATGTGAGAAGCAGCAGTAAAATATAATCTAAAAAATAATTAATATCTCCTTTTTTGAGTAGTGTCCATGAATAGATTGTGCTGAAAAAGCTCCTTTCCCCCATTATCAATACATGTACCTTTGAATATGGATAGCAAGGCAGAATTTGGCTCCTGTTGCAGTCATAATTCTAAACATGCAGGGTAAAAATCTTTTGGTGGTAGTGCACCAACATGAGCCCACATCATTTTTTATCACAAGTGCTCCACAGAACAGTGCTGATTTATACCCCTTTAGTCTCTGCCGCAGCAGCCTAAAGCTCTTTGAGAAAAATTCATGCAATGAAAAGAGCAGAAACATGAAACGTTTCTACCTGGAGAAATACTCTACACTAGGTATTTCACAACAATATCGTTTATCAAGAATTCCCAGAACTTCACAACATATGTTTCATTAATGTTAGATAAAGGAATGCTGCTGCTTTCCTCTGAGGCTCTGGCTTGCATAGCACACACTGGGCAGATCTCTTTTACCTCTTGCTGCACCACGTTTATGCCATGTGAGCCCCGTCAACACCAGTGAAGCTGTATCTCATTCACAAAAAAGGTCACTTGGGTTGAACTTGTCCTGCAGCATCACTGTAAATGCTAAAAGCAAGAGACTGGGGACTGGCCAATCTGTTGGTTATTTGTTTAAATATGAACTTGCACAGCGATCCCAAGCCAAACCTTAAGTGCTGTGTAACTTAGCTATAGGAATACTGCATTAACAGGAAAAAACATAAAACTGGGAGCTGGCTGAAGTTAATGGAAAGCATATCAGTAATTACAAGTCACCTTACCTGCCCAAATGAATTTGGGATCAAAATCTATGCTATAAAAAGGCAAAGGCTTTATACTTCTTGTTTCTCCCTGTTTGACCCACACTAACTTTCTGGCACAATCAGGAGAATGCCTGGTCTTGCTGCCCAGAACAGGACAAGACTAATGCTCTGGAGTCCTGTTCTTCTGGAAATACACAGCCTGCTGAGTTTCCAGCCTTGCCTGCATTCATAGGAAAATGTACGTACTGCAGTATCAGAGTTTCAGGAGCTGCAAAAAATGTGTTACTAACAATTTCTGTCATTTTCTGTGTAATTTTTTCCATTCAAAGAACAGCGGTGGGATTCCTGTGGCACAGCATTCAGAAAGGGAGAGCTTTCCAACCAAGTTTCTTTGTGTGGAGAATAAAAGTGAAGGAAAAGAGTATGCCTTGAATGTCACAACTGTCTTTAAAAATGATTTTTTGGCCATGCTCAACATAGCTGAATTGTAGAACGTTTTTTGTAATTGCAGGTGTTACCAAAATGTGTATTAACGTCCTGAGGACTCGCAAAGAACAACCCTCCAAGGCTGTTCGAGGAGAACCTGGAACAAACAAGGGGCTGCCTCTGTTCCTTTTGAAGTTCAAGCCCCCTGAGTCCTGACTGCCACAATGCAGAGATGACCGTACCCCTCCTGGCCAGGGGAGCAGCTAACGGAGGAGGAAAAGCACCAGCAGCCAAGGGCTCTCTTGGCAAATACATGGGGATTCTATGTGCAATGCATGTGGCTTGCCTTGTTCATCTACTAATGTCTTCATTGCTTGATGGAGGCACTGCTTTCTAATAGGCATCAAGCAAATGAGAATGCAAATGAAATGCTAACATCCTCTCATCCCAGAATTAAAGACGAGGGACGCTTTGAACCCAGCTGTCAATATCCACCACCTTGTGTTCTTCTTCATTAAGAGGAGAAATCAATAATGACATGAAAACTTTCTCTGCGGTAATCCTGTGCCTTTGGGACCAGCAAGGGCTGCTTCCCCAAATGCAACAGGAATCAACCAACAGGAACAACTCCTCTTCACACTGTTAGAAGCCCTCCTGGACTGGCACTCCCTGAGAAGCTTTTTGTGCTGCCTTTGCTACCTGCAAGCATGTCCCTGCCTTTCTGGAGCATGATACAGGGACACGTGTGTCACCCACCGCAGCTCAGTGGCAAGCAGCAGGGCAAGCACAGCAGCATGGGGCTCAGGCCTTTGACAGGTTTTGCGGCCCACCCTGAGACAGATGGCTTGGATATTTAGGCTTAAACTACACTGTAGTCATCCCTGGACTTGTTTTCTCTATGCGCCCCAGACTTTGTTAGCTTCTCTGAAAGAGACAGTTACTTTTCCCATCATCCTGAATTCACTTTCAGAACCTTAAATACATTATCTTCTAAAATCAGGCTCAGCTCCTGGTTTTCCTTGCTGCCTGTGCTCTATACAATGATTCTTATTTTTCAGTTCATTTTCCCAGCTCCTTTCCAGCATATTTACTTTTATTCTGACAAAAGGGCAACTACATCATTTCCCTCTACAACAATATTTCAGTGGTCAGTGGGAAGAGAGGTGATGTGGGCTCACAGGTGAACAGCCTCCCTAGGGCTGCCTTCCAGTGCAGCAGGGTGAGCCCAGAAAATCCCTTGCAGAAAGTACACAAGTTGTACTGGGACCTGCTCAAGTTGTTGCTGGTGATGCTTGTGATGCTGTTATTGCTGGCCATGGCTGGTGTTTGCTGACCAAGTGCTATACTCCAAGCATGTGTATTATTTGGTCTCCAAGCAATAGTGGTAGAAGGGGAAAGGCAGGTAATTCTCCCACTGCTGCAGTTGCTTCCTATGAGAATCCACCAGAGCCACATTACTGGCTTTGCTGGGGCAAGGCCACAAGAACAAAAGCACAAGAGCAAGACCATGAGACCAAGGAAGGGAAAATCCTGGCCCACGAGTGGCTGGATTGGGCACCCACTGGGACCATGGGAAGCCAGGCTGCACACCTGCAACAGGAGGCTCTTGGCAGCATGCAGGCTAAGGCATCAGAGGACACGTAGTGGCAAATGTGCATGCTTATGGGCATCAGTTACTTGTGACACACTATATGCTCAAGTGGTTGGAGCTGATGTCTCCCAACAGCTGCTGCTCCTACCTGATGGATAAAGATTGCAGGCAGGACACTGCAGGGCACTGCCTACATGCAGTTGCATTTCTGAACAATAGTTTAAAGCAAGACTCTCTACTGGCTTCAAGGGTCATTAAGCTTGATTTACTCTAGGCCTTCCACACTGATACAGGGGCAGCATATTAAAAGAGTATTTCCCATAAAGTATACACAATTTTCATTCTATACGTGGACAACAATAGCAAAATGTATTCTTCTGAAGTCATAATTTTGGAAATGATTCAGATATATAACTAAAGTACTTTCCAAAATTCATCATCCTTAAAGAGGTCAGGGTGGAGGAATATGGGCAGGATTCTCGACCTACCAATGGCTTCCACTGTGGCTTTTTGTGCAGGATAGGAATAAACACAAAGTGCTGCCTGTATAGGGAAATAAAAAACCCAAACCATATAAAGAAAACAACCCAGCAAATGTTCCTCTGCACACAACTGTATAACTAATCCTGGGCTTTTGACTTCAACAGTTATTAGATCTGAGAGTATATCCTTGGAAATCATTCTGTGCATTACTTAAAAATTAAAGGTAAGCTAAAGGGAATTTTGCCTAAAAAACCTAGCAACTAAACCACCAGCTCTGTAGGTGTAACAGGATGGGCACAGCTCACAGAAGAAAGAAATGGTCCTGCCCCAAAGAGCCTACAGTCCGTGGGGAGGCCGATGGATGCTACCAGATGGAGGAGCCCAGGAAACAAGGAGAGTATATCGGTTGGCATGGGAGGTAATGTTCTCAGCTCACTCACAGTCAGATTGTTTCCAAATTGTTGTAGGCGGTGCACCAAAGCACAGTGTAAATGAGGGATGTGAAGGTGGTTAATGAATTTTAAGATGTTAAGGCAGGCAAAGAACAGGAACAATGTTAGTCATATTGTTGCATTACACAGTAATATCTTTGCAGTGCACAAAAATAGCAGGATGCATTGGAAGGTGGTGATGATGGAAGTAGGAAGTATTGTCAATAAAAGAAGACTGCAATATTGTGCAGATGAGCTGACGCACAGACAGACAATTGCAGATAGTTCAGTTCTCAAAGTCACCCAAGTTTACAGAGAGGCAGTAGGAAGAGACTGCGTTGCTGAGGTTTATGGAGTTACCGTTGAAGTAGCTTAAACTATTCATTTATTTCCTGGTGAGAATTGACTCGTTCTCTTCCCACAGCTCCACTGCCAAGCGGTTACTCCTGTGTTTGCAGCCTGCCTACCCATAGTGCTTTGATGCCATTGAGGAATGAAATAATAGAAACTGACACAAATTTAACCGCAAAAGAATAGCAGAAAATCAGCTGTCTTTCTTGAGCAACAGCTTTATGCCTTGTTGCTTCTGGGGCAGGTTCAGAAATCAACCAGCGCAATACACTACCAGAGAAGCTGGAACACGATGGGCTGTGCTTGTTTGTCTGAGAATTTTCTGGGTGCATATTGGTGGGAAGATTTCTCTGTAACAATTGTTCTGGGAAGGATCACATCTGGCAGGCAGCAGGCAGACTTTCAGTATAAGTGCAGAGTCACAGCTACCCCTGAAAACAGCTGGTAGTAGAGTTCCCTTTTTCTCACAAGAGCAATGCACTGTCTTGCAACGATCCCAGTACTCAGAGCACGTACCAACCACTTCAGTAAGGTAGTGCATTGGAAGGACACACAGTGCAATCCTGACAGTTTGTGAAGAAGGTGGGTATCATCATTTAACATAAAGGCACTTTTCAGCAACCAAGACGCTGCTGATTCAACTAGGGAAGCCTATGGCACATTTATTGATATAGCTAGATACATAAGACTCACAAGACACATCACTACTCAACAGCACATCCACTCCTGTGTTTGTGTGTGCCAATTAGCTGCTATTAATCCAAGACAGTGTATTATTTGTTGCTTTACAGGAGCGACATACAATGGCCGCTGTTTTGCAAAGAAACAAGACATTAGGCTCTTAGGCTCCTTCCCCTGAACAGCCTGTAATTTTGTTTCCATTTAGAAGAGGCGGAGCAAAAAGGAGTGAGCTTGTGAAAGAGAAAGGCACATCCTCTCACTCTGCTCCCCAAAGGCCACTGAAATAGCTATCTACATCAAGACGCCCACCAGATATTGGCTCCCATGCCAGGAACACGTGTTCATGTCAGTCCTCAGCGGGTCCTTTCCACTGTCAAGAGCTGATATGAACAATCTGTGACGAAAACTCTTCGCTTTGTGTCCTTTGCTGCTTCAGTGGCTGATGAGACAAAAAGCCGGGCTGTCAGACTCCATGTCCATGGGCATCCCTCACTCCCTCTGCAGAATGTCCCAGATCATGACAGGCTCCATCACAACATCCCATATATCTTCTGCAGCCTGATATGCAGTGTAAAGCCATACTGACCTGCGCAGGGCTGTAACCTGTCCATTGCGTATGTACACACATAGCCCAAAGGCTACCGAATTTGAACCACTTGTTTGTAAAGAGCTGGACAGATCATTCCCAGAAGTTCTATATTGCCACTGGGGAATTTTATCACCAGTAAAACTGTGCACATGGACAGGTGCATATGCTACTAACTGTTGAGCAGGGTTCTTTCGCCTCCAAGTCTACGTATGTCCCACATTGCAACCCTGTTACTCACATGCCAAATCTTCACTGTGAACCACACAAAGGAGAGAGCTTAAGAAGCAGCCATCTGATATGTAATTCCAAAACTGCAGGTATTTTGGTATGGCAGCTGAAGATAGAAGGTGACACCTGCGAGCAACTGCGAGGCTTAGCCATATTTTATACGTAAGAAAGACCCTAACATAGAGTATCCGGTGCTTTTCTGTATCTAGGGACACTTTTGATTTGTTTCAAGTACACAACTTCAGTCAATTGTTTCTATGGTACATCTCTGTTCTTTTCAAATAAAACTTTTAGTCAAAATGTGTGGGTTACTATATTCTCCATATGGTTTTATAAATTGTGAGTCATGAATCCTACAAAGGCACCTGATCCACCTTATAAACAAACCTGTAGGATCTTCCTTTTGAAAAGGCTGGAACTTGTTCTACATGTGATCACAGTTAAAATTAATCTGGAGCTATTATCAAAATGTAGAATTTTATTGACAGTTACCGTTCTTGCATGAGAAAATGCATAAACAAAACCATCAAGTGATTCTGAAGTCTTCCTTAGCAGTCTGCTAGGTAGGAAAGTTACTTACATTTAGTGGTAATGGATATTTAGATCTGCAACATCAAAAAATGGTTTCTAATTTAGAAACTGTAAATGCTTTGGTCCCTCCTTGCAGATATAAAGGCCTGAATATATATTACAGCATGCTGTGTGTTGTCAATGCCACAGGCCAACTAAATAGTCCACCCAAAATTCTGATTCCACAGAAGTTCTATTAATTATCTTGTAAGACTTTAAACTGCAATATAATAAATCACTGGAGCCTTCCAAGTATGATAGGAAATGCTTCAAAGCTTTAAATTAAATTACATAGCTTTAGTGGGAACCTGGCTAGTTGAGTTTCTGTTCTCACACACTTTCTGACATGTCCCCTTGTTTTGTTTCTTTGTAATTGCCTTCACACTGCTGATTACACATGGTTCCCATCCCTTACTATCCGTATTCCTATTTAAATGTCCTAATGCCTTAAAGAGATATCTATTATTTGTGGCATGGCATTCTGCCAGCACAGTTGTGGCTATTTAACATGATCAGTAATCTATCTTTAGGCATACTCCTGCATAAAGGTACATGACTTATGGTGTGAACTCTCTAGGTGAACACTGCAAGATTCTTTCATCAACGTAAGAAGAGGGTAAAACAAACTACGTGGGCGAGAAAGCATGAAAAATATTTTAATCAAAAGAGCAGCATTTCTATAATGTTTATTTTTTCATTAGGCAGTCTTCATTCTGATTAAGTGCTGTGGCTGTCTGACTGTGAGGCCAAGCAGAAATGATTAAAACAGAATTCAAATTACCTAGGAGTGGAAAACAAAACAACAGGGACAAAGCAGTGAGTGCCTGTGCTTCAGCATGACGCACTGCACTTAGCACAGTTCTCTTAAGAGACTTTATTTCCCAGGGCACAACACTGACAGCGCACTAGGACCAGATGGTATTCACCTAAGAGCTCTAAACCAACTGAAGGATAAAATAACACAACTGTGAGCCTTGGCGTGTAACCTCTCACTGGGAATTGCCTCAGTGTCAGGCAATGGGAAGGTGGTGGAATGGCTAAGTTTTACAAAGGATTCCAGGGGTGATCCGAGGAACTATAGACCAGTGAACCTGATGTCCTTGTTCAGCACATCAGTAGAACCACTGCAAGGAAAAGAATGAGCAGACATACGGCAAAATGTATAAGGAAGCACCCCATTAAGCTTCTGTAAAGGGATGACATACTTGACACACTTGGCTTTTTTTTGTGAGGAATTGGCAAATAAGCAGACAAGGTGTACTAAAGTACATTTTAAAAAGTCATAGGGAAAAAACCCCCACACTTAAAAAGAAGTTTCATGGGCTAAGAAGATCCTCATTTGAATGAATAAGCAATTAACAGCTATGAAAGAAAAAGTAGGAATGTGAAGTTTTCCCACTGGAAGGAAATCACCGAGACAATCCTGTGGAACTTTGTGCCAGGATCTGTGCTACTCAGCAAAGTCCTAAATGACCTGGAAAAGATGATGAAAAATGGGGTAGCAGAGACTGCTGATTCCACTACTATTATCACAGGGACTAAAACTGAAAGCTGATAGTGCAGAGCTGCCGAAGAGCACTATGATCACCAGCAACTTGTGGTGCAAGCAATTACTTGAACTGATAAGGACCGTTCAGGAATGAAGTAACGGTTCTATGAAGATGTCAGCTCAGTACCCAGTAAGGGGTCAAAAAAGCAACCAAATTACTTGGAAAGGACTAGAGAAAAAAATCACAGCAAACTTCAAAAAAGGCATGGTGAACCTGCATTTTCAATAACATGGGCAGTTTTGGTCCTCCCATCTCTGAAAGGATGAAGCAGACTTGGAAAAGATACAGGAAAGGGCAGAAAGGATATAAAGAAAAGTAGGCAAGGTTTCTTCTTTATGAATGAGCAAACAGGACTCTTCAAGTTGGATGCGCACTTTTACTCTTCTTACCCCCTTCCTCATCTCCTCTCTACGTCTTCCTGTAGATCTATATTACTGTGTTCTTACCCAGACCTGGAGATAAAAGGGAGGGTTTCAAATATAAGCTTCTGGGATTTTCTTTCCTCACTCAGAGAGACGGCTTCCTCCAGTCTTCCTATGCTCCTTCTCCAAGGCAGGAAATGCAGTTCACTGCCCCAGTATGTAAAGGAAAAAAAATCTCCACTGAGTTTTTTATCTCCTTCCTGCATCACAGCCTTGCCAACAGACTATCTGATAGTCTTGCGCACAGAGAGACAGCTTTCAGTACATGGCTTCTCTGTGAATTAGAAACCACTGGGACAGATTATCCCACCTGGAAGTTACTTTCAGAACTGATTGCAAACTCCTCTCATTTCACAGCACACAGATATCTCAGCCAACTGCTTTTCCCAGATGGCAAAATGGCACTACTAGATAAGCATGGTTTAGTGTTACCTTTCACTTATGGGGAGTTTGTGGCATCTTTATTTGGAAACCAGAGTACAGATACTGCCACAGTGAGGGGGTGCAAATGCCCTGGCTGCTTCATCTCAAACTTTAGCTCTAACCAGCTTTTGACTGATAGAAAACTCACTCCAGCTTGAGGGCAACGTTCATAGATTCCCACTCATTTGAGGCAAAGACAGATACTCAGTTACTGAGAAACACACTGCTTCAATCCCTGGCTCATACCACTTCAAAGACCTGTGCACAGTTCACTTCAGGAGGAACAGATCTGATGGGCTGCAGGCTGAAAGCTGCCCTTTGTACAGGCTCTACAAAGACTTTCCATGAGGTGGGTACCAATGCATTCCTATGAACTACTACACAAAAGCCTTTCCCTGCTAGAGACAATTTGTTTTCTACACTGGAAGTGTCCAATTATACAGATTATCCAGAATCCTCCTTTGCTTGGTTCTCTACAGTCAGAAGCACACATCTTGGTTAACTCAGCATCACGTATTTTCGTGAGTGTTAGAAACTCTGCAGAAGGCTGAGTGTAGCACTGTGGAAAAAACACTGACAGTCACTATAAAAATGCAAATCACAACCAAGGGAGGGTGCTTTAATTTCAGATAGTCAGCTGTAAAATTGCTTAGCAAAGATAGTTGGAAATTTGTTTGAGTTTCTTCCCAATTGCAATGCAGAGGTGAATGGCTGTGTACTGATAAAGCCATCTGTCTTGTGAGTGCCTGGAGGAAGCCTCTGCACCAAAGCAATATTGCCAGTTTTACAGTTAATATCCTGGTGCACAATACTCTTGAGCTGAGAGTTGGACCATAGTCATTTCCACTGCCTTAGGGCATACCACAGAACAGCATGCTCAGTTGTAATGAGTCTTGCTCACAAGCACAGGCTGCCAGATTGGGAAAGGGAATGAATATCCCTGCAGGGCATAATGGCAATGCAAGCACACCATTCTATGCACTGAGATAATATCCAGGTCCACAGACTCAGATTTGAACCCAGAGAAGAGAAGGAACAGCAACTGTAGGTACAATGCTTTATTTAGGTAGGTTTTTCAGATGACTTACTTATCCTGGCGTGTTGTTTTTGGCTGGGGTAGAGTTAGTTTTCTTTATTGTAGCTGTTATGAGGATGTGGTTTGGATTTGTGCTGAAAACAGTGTTAATAACACAGGGATGTTTTCATTATTGCTGAGCAGAGTTTATACACAGTCAAGGCCTTTTCTGCTCTCACCCCACCAGCAAGCAGGCTGGGGTTGCACAAGGAGTTGGGAGGGGACACAGCCAGGACAGCTGACCCCAACTGACCCAAGGGATATTTCAGACCATGTGGCATCATGTTCAGCAATAAAATCTGCGGGAGGAAGAAAGAAGGGGAATCGTTTGGAGTTACGGCGTTTGTCTTCCGAAGTAACTATTATGCATGAAGGAGCCCTGATTTCCTGGAGATGGCTGAACAGCTGCCTGCCAATAGGAAGCAGTGAATGAATTCCTTATTTTGCTTTGCTTGTGTGGGCAGCTTTTGCTTTACCCATTAAGCTGTCTTTAGCTCAACCCAAAAGTCAACTTAGGGGCCCAAGTGGGAAGGTCTGGCCTGGTGTGGGTTTCTAATCAACAGTTTACAGTTTTTGTAGTATTACAGGATTCTTTTCAGACTTCTCTGGTTGACTTCAAACAAAATACCATGCAAGAGACTACTGTACTAAGCATCTATGATTTCTGGGTACCGGTACTTCCTGTGATTTCAATCAGCCTTGGATAACTGGAGCTGCATCAAGGTTGATAGAGAGGACCCTCAATTATTATTTGAAAGACTAATTATCCTCTTAAAGATACTTGTCCAATGCCATCTCACCTTTGTGACTTTCACCTCCCAAATTTCCTACCACTCTCATTTGAAAGTGCAGCCCTCAAGTTATCCATGAGAATGTTGTTAAGCAGAGCAGAATGGGTCTGTGCATCACCACTGCAACCTACAATGATTCCCTTCTTCCCTCCTGTTCACATCACCTTGGTAAGTCACTGTTGCCAGTTGCTTCCCAGGATCTGCAGATGTTCAGGTTCTCATCCTATGGTACCTGCAAGGTAGTTTGAGACTGTTTTTCACTCTGTGAAACAAGGTGGGGCCTTGCAAATGATGGAGAAAGGAGACGGGCATGGGACTTCAAAAAACATAACACTCAGCTATGTCTGTGTCTCAGATACCCTGACTAGGACATGTGAAATGTTTCTGGCTTGATACTGAACTTCGATGTTTTTTGCTTACACATAAGGGAATCGGACTGAAAGAAAGGATGCTGCCAAGGCATTTTGATAGAAATGTTGCTTTTTTCCTTAAGGCTTCCAGCGTAGTGGAGAGTTAAGGGACCTTTCTGAGTTCTGCAAAGTGCATTATGCAGTAGCACAGAGCCAGAACCTGGAAGCTGGAGGATTTATGTTGTTCGTATGTGAAAGTTTTATACAGCCACAGGTCAGATTCTGGCTAGAGCAATTAGACTTTCCTCAAAGGAAGCAGCAGAACAGCATTCTCCAACTTTATTCACAGTGAGAAAACAAATTAATGTATTGTCCTGAATATCTCTTATCCTTGTCTCTTTTTCTTTTGCAATTACTAGTACAAACCACTTCAGTTTTCTCTTCCACCTTTGAACTGTGGGCTCCTGCAGCTGGTGCAGGAGTGGTACTTCCAGTTGCAAGTTGGTTTAAAATCCTTTTTCTTTCATGTTTAGTTCCTGTACTAACTGGCCCTGCTGTGACTTTGCTGGTTACTGTGCTTCTATGTTGTTATTACCCCTTTGTTTTCCACTGTGTAGCTTTTGGGCCAGTCTGTGACACAGCCTTGACTAAAGGGAACAGTGAGTGTGATGAACCATTGCAATGAAGTGGGAATCCCACTGGTGGTTCTGTCTCATATAAGGATCCTCCTGAGAACCTGTTCCTGTCTCCCTCTGGACTGTAACAGCTCTGGGCAGAAAGTAACTGGGACTTGTCATTGCCATTTCTAGCTCCAACAGAAAATGCTGTCACTGCCTGCATTTTGATCCATGATACCGACTGCAAGCTGGCACTCCATTAGCAGCAGAAATTGGGAGATTAAACTGAAATTTGCTTGATATCTTTGACGAATCCTTTCACTGGTCTCCAGCAACAGCTCAGGGTTTAGACAGTTACAGCTGATAATGAGAGTGAACATGCCTGTGCTTTGGCCTGGAAATCTGCCGAGAGAACTGCTTCTGTAAAAACCTGAAAATTTACATATCCCATTGTAAAACCGCAAATGCAACTTCCCAAGCAAACTTCTAAGTCTCTAACCTGTTCTTTTGTTGTTCATCAGGAGTCAATGAACTTATTGCAATGATCTTCCATTAATGGCTGGAATACAACACAACAGAAAAGGACACACTAAGCACCTTAGTTGTTAAGATTATGGATCACAGCTTGCAGGAAAAGAAAGAAGTAAGAACTCCCTTTGATGTTTAAAATAAGGAATCTTCCACAACAATTATTTTTAACTAGCGCAAATCATTCCTCGTATGCAACAAACTAAAAACACGCAAGACAAATCTGAGAGGCTGTTTACTTTGAATACTTTTCAATTATTCTGTTTCCCCTTAAACATACTCCAAAACACAATTCTATAGTTTTTTGTGTGGTGTATTTAGTTTGGACTCTTATCCATACCTAAAAAATTTAAAGCTTGTTCTTCTATTAAACTGAAGAAATACTTGTTGACAGCAGCAGACAACCATTACACCTTGTGCTATTTAGACTCCTGTGAAGTTACCTAGTGCTATAACCTACTGATCAAAACAAAACCAGTATGTAAGACAACGAAGTACCTGTTAAATACATTAGTAATCCGCTATATGATCTCAATTTTCTGCTTCCAAAAATGAAGTATAAATAGGGAATCATGACTGAGTGATGATATTTCTCTTGAATCCCATAAAGATTAGTACTAGTACTTGACATCATTCAGCATTTTTATTAATGACCTGTAAGTAAATATAGAATCATTGCTGGTAAAATTTGCAGATGACAATTTGCAGATAACACCAAGATTAGCAGATAGTCAATACTAATGAAAGGAGTACAGGCACACAAAACAAGCTGCCATTTACTAATCTAGACACAAGCAAAGAAAAATTAACATTAATATGGCCAAACACAAAGTAAGACATTTAAGAACAAGAACCAGGGGCTAAATCCTACAAAGCAAAAAATTTAAAGAGTACTTGTCTACTGTGACAAATAATTCAAGATGGACTCCTTATAACAACCTATGGCATAAAGTGGACCCACAAACAATGGAGTAGCAAGTATGAAAGTTGACACTGCTGAGATTTTAAATGAAGTTCTATGGGCAGTTTCAGCACACTTACCTCTAAGTGGTGGGGAAAAAAATGACAGAATGTACAAGAGAGCCACAAAACCAATTTGGAGGCTGTAGAAAATGGCTTAAATAAAAAAAAAAATTAAAGGCTTAGGGTAGCAAAAAGGAGGTTACATTATAGCTGGTGAAAGGCCTAGAGCACAAGTCTTATGAGGAGCAGCTGCGGGAACTGGTGGTGTTCAGTCTGGAGAAGAGAAGGCTCGTGGGGGATAATATTGCTCTCTTCAACTAGCTGAATGGAGGATGGAAAGAGGAGGTGGCTGGTCTCTTTTCCCAATTAACAAGTGATAGGACAAGAGGTAACAGTCTCAAGCTGTGTCAGGGAAGGTTTAGATTGGGTATTAGGAAAAATTTCTTCCCTGAAAGGGTAGTCAGGCATTGGAACAGGCTGCCCAGCAAAGTGGTGGAATCACAATCCCTGGAAGTGTTTGAAAATCATGTAGGTCAGGCCCTTAGTGACATGGCTTAGTGGTGGACTTGGCAGTTCTGGGGTAATGGTTGGACTTGATGACCTTAAAGGTCTTCTCCAACCTAGTTGATTTTGTTCTATGATTGACTGCAGTGTTCACAAAACTTTCACAGACAGAAAATAATGGATGAAGAAAAGCACACCGAGAACTAATGACTGAAAGTTAAATCTAGACAAATTCAAATTTAAAATAAGGCACATATTTCTAACCATGAGAGTGATTGAGTACTGGAATAGATGACCAGAGAAGGGAGCTAAATCTTCATTTCTTGATGTCTTTAAATTAACCTTGCCTGTCTCTGCAGAAGACTTGCTTTAGCAAAACCCACAAATTGTGCTTTTGTCAGACTGAAGTTACTGGTCTTCACCCTGAAGCAAAAGGAAAATTTATGACCAGGGACCTACATGGGGTCAGAGAAGATAATCTCAGGTCCTTTCTCGTCTTACACTCTATGAATCTATCAATTTACTGAGGGAGTACAGAGGAAAAAAACCTTTTGGAGTGATTTTTGCCATCTGAATAACAATGTGATCCATAGCAGATGGTAAATCATACAGTAATAAATATATGTCAGAAACTATCAAGATGAATATATTCTTGCAATGCCTTCTAATTTAGAAATTTAGAGTTATTTAATATTTTACACATTAATTTTATACTGTGTAACTGAATTAATGTGAAAGGGTTAAGCAGACAGGCTAATGAAACACTGTGCCACGTACTTAGCTTAATGTGGTTGGAAAAATCAATGCACTTTGGTCTGTCAGTTAGCAATCACAGGTTTAATTGAATAACATGTCAAGTATTTTAAACTGTTTACCAGTGTAAATAGAATCCAGCACTATAGTAATGGTAATAAGCTAAGACGCCTTCTCTGACTTCCAATCAGACTTGAACAGGACCTTCATTTTAAGCTCCAACATGCCAGACAGAGATCGAACAGTTATCATTATGGCTAGAGAGTTTGGTGATTACCCCTTTGATTCTGTAAAAAATTTATTTGCTATTGATTTACTCTCTAGAACACAGGTAATGTGTAATCAGTTTGATACTCCTAGCAATTGTTACTCCTCTGTGTATTTACATTCACTTCCACTTCATTATTGTGACATGGAGGAGGAATAAATCACACAGCAATCTTTTACTGAGTCTTTCTGTGAAACGCTGGAGACCACTTTGTGCATGATCGCATGAAGGGAACAGGAGGAACAGTGGGAGAAGCACCGTCTCGGACTGTTTTGTGAGTTCCAAGCATATCTGTACAACAGCTCCTTACTCTTCTCCTTCCCCTTTTACCAGTCCCAGGCAATGGCTTCTCAACATCAAATATGAAAGCAGATAGAAAAGCGGGCTCATATCCCTGTCCAAGTTGAAGAAGCTTGCCGCTGCCAGACCAGCACCAGGAGCAGGCGATGTTTTGGTCATGCAACACATACATTCCTGCCCCCTTCTCAGATGCAGTAAATGATTTTTCTTTTTTTTCACAAGATCCAGCTGCCTGCAATGCAGATGTTTCTCACTTACCTGTTTATGCTCCCATAACAGTCAATGTAAAGATGCAAGTTCTTCTATTTATACTATTGTTCTTACCCTAAAACAGATGTCTAGAAACAATCAGTTACATTGGGCTGTACAAGTATCCATTTCATCCCAGTGATTATAAAGTTCTTTAGGCAGCTCAGATGGAAAAATCTACACTGTAGACATCTGAAGTTAGGAGAAATTAATCCCACCTTGCATGTCTCCAAGCCCTTCTTAGAAGCTGCAGATGAACACTGCCTTCACCAAAGTGTCTACTATGGAGAACCAGGTCCCTGTTTTACCCAACTGATCATGTACGCCATGTAAAATTATTATGCCATTTTTAACTATCAGCAGCTTTGCTTACATGCTCTATCATATTTTTGATTATAGTTAAGTCTATTACACTCCCATAGTGCACTGACACCTCAGATATAATAGAAATTCATTGTGCTGGGTGCTGTGCCGCAGGCCAAATCCTGCATCAGATTGCCACTAGTTTAAAAAGGGAGAAAACAGATGAGAAAGTAGGCAGATTGATGTGGGAGTACCCAGATACAGTAAGGCAACATTAGTCAGCAGAGTAGGCAGTTGTCTTAGCACACTACTGACCAAGCTGTTGCCAAGCTTCTGGGCAGCACTGTGGCAACGGAGAATTTTAAAGATGGAAAGGAAAACAATAGCAAGACTGCTCTGCAGAGAGCTGTGGGAAAAAGCAGAAATGTGTTAATCTGAAAATGTGTCAAACGGGTGGCGGAAGCTAGTACCAGAAGCTGAGAGGATGGAGGAATCATCTGTGCACTGACTGAAGGACTGAGAAGACTGGCCAAGATCTTGAAAGTAAAGCAGTCATAGTTGATGCAACTTATAACAACCTAGAGTTGATGCAAAAGAAAAGAAGGTATTGAACCACAGATCTATTCCTTCTCTATTTTTGTGTAGTCCCCTTCAATTTAAAATAACACTTTTTATTTTTTTTATTCTGTATTCTAAAACAGAATGTAGCATTGCAGTAGTAATGTAGAAGAGAGCTACAGCTTGCTTATATATTTTGCAAATGTATACAGCTCATTAAAATGACTACAAACTAGTAATTCTACAAAGTTAAGCACTCATTTGAAGGATGACCTTGACTGATTCTGGTGCATATACGTTGTTTTCAAATGACCACAGAATATATAGTTTTTTCCTAGATTGTTAAAAGATAGGAAAGATATACAGCATTTGTAATTTTCTGCTTTTTCTTTATACTTTGTACTTTATATATGGCCTGTTTTCCCCCCAACAGCTTAGTTCAGCATATATCTAGCAGTTTAAAAATACAAATTTTTTTCATCTAAGAAAAACGTGTATTGAAATTGTGAAATACTGAGACTTTATAATTAAGCTATTCAACAAAATTTACTTAGATGCAATGCAGAGGATAAAGTAGTTACCAGTGAAGCTAAATTAACTGCACAAACACGTGCAATGCAGCTCTCCATAGCTGCAATCTAGGGATGAAGCAATTAATCACAAAATCTACATAGCCATAACCTGCGGTTGGCCTAAATATTCAATACAATGTATTTTTCCAGTGTTACATTTTGCTTATTTTTTTTCACTACCACTCTTTATTATTATACTTAACCTGTAGCATACTGTACCAGCATAATACACATCACTTTCTACTCTACATCTGTGGACTGCTTTTATGATATAGCAGGTGGAATTGGGTGAAATACACTTTCTTCAGTCAAAGACAGCTTAACCATTTCCTGCCTTCATGCAGGAAATTTTTTACTTCCTTGTCTTTTAAGTCTTTCTTTTTTTTTTTTCCAGATGCCATTTTAAAGATTCAGCCTACTGAATAGTAGCCCCCTGCACTGGCGCAGGGGGAGAAAAACCAGCTGTCATAGAAAGCACATTAAGGAATTTATAACTCTACATGATTGTAAAATACTATATGAAATACTGCACCACTTATGAAAAAGTAAAAATCTTTAACATTAGGGACTGATTCCCACATTACATATCCACAAAAGAGAAGAATTAAGGTCTTTCTTACAACGTACCTATTTATAGACATAATGGCTTTGAACTCACACCTTTGCAACAAGCATTTCATGACTACAGATGCCCAAAACCACTTCAGCATCTGCTGTCGTCTTTGTGCATGCAGCCCAGGTAAGGCACCATCACCTCCTCACAGCCTGATTTCTTTCCCACTGGGCTGCTATTCCTTCTTTACTGTGTAATGCTTAATTATGCAAACCAGAAAGTGAACTCTTGAAGCCACCACATGCAGACTTCTTTCTAGCTGATCCTTACATTCTTCCTACTGTTAGAACCCATGTAAAGCCAAGATTTTAAAATTCTGTCTTCCCAGAAGTTTGAAATATGCTGGTAATAGCACGTACACGATACAGTTCAGTCGGAAATTCTCTTATGCAAAGTCCATTAAAAACCCCTCTTCCATGCCTCAGAAATTCCACATGACACTCCACGCTCATTAGACTGGATAATGCAGAAGAAGCAAAACTGTAAGGCCATCTCCTTTGCCATTCAGAAGTTTAGCATGAAAATCCAAAGTGATAAATGTTTCATTGCTGTGCTGAAGGAACCATGTATACTGAAATGGAAAACACACTGTGTTCACTGGTGGATATTAATTTAAATTTTTCAGTTTTCATATCCTAGCCATGATGGTTATACCACTGCTCAAATAAATCACAAAATGTGTAGGGAGATTCAGCACCATTTCTTTGAGAGAAGCAGCTCAGAAAAGTGGCTTGGTATTAAAACTCTGGTGTTTGAAATCTTTTTGACTGCAAATAGGATGTTAAATATCAAACCAAACAATCCTTCCCCCTTGCCATTTTTAGTACATTGTCTAATTGATATTATTATAGGATGAGTAATGTCCATTTCTTTAGCTTTCAAACTACATCTTTCTGCTGTGTTCTTTTGTGTATTCCCTAAGTGTCCTTACGTAAGCTGCAGTTTAGCACACCATTCTTTGGTACATTTGTTTCAGAAACAAATGCACTCTTATGCAACTGCATTTATCTACAATGACAATCTACAATTTATTTACTTGAATTTGGTCCAATTTTCTAAACTGTCCAACATCTCAGATTTTTCTTAATCCTCTACTCATTATAATCCCTCTTAGTGTAATAGTGGCAGGTTTGATAAGTGTAAGATTCAGCTCCTATCGCAGGTCATTTACAAAGACATCAGATATCGCTGACTAGTTACGCTTTGAAACTGTTCCCAGGCTTGCTTTGTTATGACTAGCTGATTTCTACACACAGAATAAAGGCTTTTACAGTGGTTTAAGTGAATGTAAAGAAGAGAGTCTGAAAGCAATCTTTTCCCCACTATTAGCCAATTCAAGCAAAGTATATTCTTGACATGAGAAATTTTACTTACAGTCTGGGATTAGACTACTGATAGTACAAAATATTTCCATTTGTCAAAGATACCCAAATCTGCTCTTCTGCATACAGCTATGTAAAATGTGGAATAATTTTAAAATTCACTTCAATATTATAAGAAATGTCCAGGCACTGAAACAGAAATCATAAAGATGAGAAATTAAGGCAGTAAACAAAGCTGTGAGACAAGTGCATGAGTGCTTGTGAGGTGAGCGTGTGAATGTGTGATAGCGCTTGTCAGGCTGGATTAGCTGGCGAGCAGGAGACCCATAGGGCAGGTAAGAGGGCCCAGGATCCAGCAATATGAGAGAGGCTGGTGGCCTGTGCTGGTATTTGAGGGATCTGTGAACAGTGGTATGCTTGTGATTACAGGCAGTGAAGGGCATAAGTGTTTTCACTCATGAACTTCAATTCCAATCAGCCAAAGATGACTACTTGTGTTTTATGTGAGCCCTACCAGGGTTACTCATGGGTGGTGTTAAAAGTGGCGCCCTGTCTGTGGCAGCCTGTCTAGTCAGCCATGTGTGTCGTGCATGTGTGTCCTTGTTCATGGGGTAAGCATCACTATGGGCTAAACCTGGAAACATGAAAGCTGTAGTTGCTTCCACTGGTGTGGGATGGAGAGACATCCAGGTGTTCAGGTGCACCAGCCTGGGATTCAGAGGACATGGAGGAAGAATCCCTAGGTCCTGGGGTCCACCTTATAGCATCCCTCAGCAATCACTTGAGTATCAGGAAATGTAGGTACTACAGTTGTTTGTACAGTTCTAATTTGACCTGATTTGTATTTGTGTTTCAAAATACTGTCTTTAATTAGGTGTCCTCATTTATTTTTTCATATCCAGTGTATATAACAGATGCTGCTTACCTAACAAGTATATCCTTTTTGTGCATTTCCTAAGCCTTATCTACTGCAGGCCATTCAAACTTTAATCTGAGGATGAAATGATTAACTTCCTGTGGGTTCTGTCAATAGAATATCTCAGTGCTTCATATTCAAGTGGTATTTTCTTCTTTCTCCAGATGTGGGACTGATGTACACAGCATCTCAGTGAAAGGTCACAGCTACAGTTCAGTGCCTATGTGTTAGCAAGTCAGGAGCATTAAAACTGGGAGCACACTGTTAGTCTCCTCTCTGTAAAGTCTGTTTAAAATATCTTTCCTAGCAGATACAGACCTAACTCAAGTTCTCCAGAGTTGCACACAGCTGCCTTAGCCATGCCTAAGACCATTTTTTCTGTACCTGCATTCCTTTAGCATGTTAGTAAACCCCTTTTAACTTCTTGAATTAACAAGAAAGATGTATGATTGTGTTTTTATTACATGTTTTTGAGCATCACTAAAAACAGTGCCTTGCAATAAAATATATAAGGGAATATAATAATTAAAAAAACCAAAACCCAAAGCAAAAAAGCCATATATATATAAATACACATTTATATAGTCTTGTTGAAGCACATGTTGAAGGAGATAAATATGTTGCCTGTATCCTATTCATGAGGAAGCTAAGACAGAGATATGAGAAATGGTTTGCTTTGTACCACCTATTAAGTGAATGACTCAGCTGAGAGAAGAGCCTCTCATGAAGCATTTTTTAATTCAGAATTCCAAAACATTTTACAACCATGGATATTTACTGTATCATCTACATATGGATAAATTCAGTTGCAGAAAGACTGAAAAATAACGAGTGAGAGAGCCCAGACTCATAATTCGGCAGTCAGTGAAGCTCAGTGCATTGTAACAGGCTGGAACGTGGAGTATTTCTGAAAATGCCATCCAAGTTTCTGCATAATTCCAAAAAGTTCCTACATGACTCCCATGTAAAAATGGATCTATCCATAATTTAGTCGTTTGTGCAGCAAAAATGCATTCCCCAGATGTACTGTTGCTTAGATTTCAATATAAAAATATACTTTTGTTTTTCAGGTAAACAGATATATCAGATAAACAAGAAAAGGCAACAAATAAAATCTCCAGAAGCAATCGATTGATAAAAAACAACAACAAAAAATACTACACTTTCAAACAAAGTACTTGATACAGACTTTATCATTCCACCTAAGTCCCTTATCTTAAAGTGAAATGTACATAGTAATCCAGCTGAAGACTCAAGACAGACAACATGCATACTCTTGACCAAACATCAAAAATCACATTTAGTTATACCTTGTTTATTGTCGTCTGGAGTTTGTAACACAGAAGAATAATTTATTTACCTGAAGGTGTAGAATGTGCATTGACACTGCTCTTCCTGAACAATTGCTACTTGGTTAAGAGTTTGTATATTAAATTTTAACCCAGTGCATAGGGACACAGGCAGAGGCTTATTTCCTGTTCTTCACAGGAAGGATATCTGTAATCCAGTAGTGAAATAGAGACGTGATTATCTTGGTATGATCTGAAACAAAGAAAACATTCCTTCTGAAATACCTTTACAACATTTCTGAACATTAAAGACCTGTATGAACATCTGTTTCCATTCCATATTAGCATTTTAGTAAAACCAATGCAGATATTGGAGCTTAAAGGCTAATACATATGAATTTCCAGATAAAAGGTACATTTTCTTTTAGGAGGTCAGTTACTTGTATAAGAAATTATTTTGGTTCTATTTTGCAACGTCCTATTTGTATGATTCAATAATTCATTAGAAAAAGGAGATCCAAATGGCATGATCATATCAGTAAGGCTAAAAAAGTGCAATCTTCTCCACTCCTTTCTGTCTGCAGAGTAATTTCACACATTACTATTTCACTTATAATAGCACCTAGAAGCCCCAGTTGAGAATGAGCTGTCTTGTACAGACAGCTGCATTAAAACCTCAAAATCCTGTGGCTTCTTAATTCAGAGATTATCTATGTGACTTTATTTATTTTTAACGACAGGACTTTCTACAGTACTTATCACATAATATCACATTTAAGATGATTCTGTAATGTTATGCTAATATAGCTTTCACAGTTAATTCCCTTTTCTTTGAATGTTCATTCAAAAGAAAAAGAAAAAAAAGGAAAAAGTATAATTTAATCATTTTAGGGCCTGTGCATTGCTGGCTCACAGTGACTGTATTACTTCTGGTCTGCAAAATGTACACCCTCACTCCCCACAATGGAGATATATACATAAACGACAAGGCCCCTAAAAAAGGGAGTTAAAAGAAGCTTCTAGCTCTTCTATGAGTGATAATTTCCTAGGCAACAAGGGAAGAGTATATTTGAGACTTGATACTAACCAACAAAGGGAAAATGTTAATAGATAATGGAATGAAGTTGATGAGTAGAAGCTGAATGAGTTCATAAATTAGGAGGTAATGACTTTTTTTTTTTAATTAGGTGATCACCTATGCTTTAATAATTGATGTGAAACGGGAATTAAGTAGCCCTCATTTCAAAAGATACAGTTTCCAGCCAGCAAATGAAGCATTACTTCCAATGACAGCTCTTCTCCTCTGCCCATTGCACTGTGCAGGATCATGAAGGTCTCTGGCTTCCTTTTGCAAATGGCCACTGACTTTCTGACAGAGATCAGCCAAGCCCCTATCACAAGAAATGTGCGTTTATTTGGTGTCTAAACATTCTTTTCCCTGCACTTCCAGAAAACTTTAGGTAGAGGCAAGTACTTTTTGTTAAAGGCCACCAAATAAATGGAAATAGTAATAGGATATTTTGTTCCTTTTTACTGTCTGTTTTAATCTCCTTGAGAATTTTCTTTTCCTACAAATTTTTTGAGACCCTACCACCAACCTTGTTCGACCTTTATCTGATCTGACTGCATATATTGGGATGTAGGAGCTTAAGATAAAACAGACACTTTTTTCTTCATTGTTTCTTTTGGTTGAACTGTGATTCCCAATATGAATGACATGCTAAGAGGCATGAAGGAAATACCAAAGCATGATCTTGAAACAGTGTTTTTCAATTTGTGGTCTGCAGGCCTTGGGTAGTCCATAGCTTTACTCTAAAGGGTCTGTAAAAAGTTACTAAGAAAAGCAAATTCATCAACAGCAGGCATCAACTTGCCAAGCTGCCTACCGCTCAAGTGAGACTTGGCAGCTCATATATATATATACGCATACACACATATATATATATATGAGGAAATAAAAGATATATAATAGTATGTTTACTTTGTGAAGTTTACTAATGGAAAATGTACACTTATATGAAAGCGATAGATCACATCTCATTTTTCTCCTACTCTTTCCTTCCTTGAATTAAAAATAAAACTGAGCAAAGCATAACACCCGTTATGCCTTTGATGCTGGTGTCTTAAGTAGAATCATAACCATGGGAAAAAGGGTTAAGATAATGCTTCTTGAACTACCAGGAAGAAAATTGGTTTCTTTTGTAAAAATACATCTTGCTAAAATTAAAAAAATTGTTTTCTTTTCATCATGCTAATAAGGAATAACCTTTTCTTCTAGTACATCATGCCCCAGCAAAAACAAACAAACTAGGAAAAAGGCAAGATAATCAGAAAAACTTGTAAAATGCAAAAGAGATTACTATAGTGGACTGTACATCTTTTATAAACAGCCCTAACCTGTATTTCTATAACAAGAACTTGAATTTGCTGAGACAACAAGTTTTTGTAATAATTCTTTTATCATCTGATCATTGGGAATGAAATCTAAAATTAAAAAAAAAAAAAAAAAAGGGGCAAGATGACCTATTTTTGAGCCAAAATTAGGAAAAAAAGTATAATTAAAGCCTTACTGAAGGTAAAATTTGAGAGCACTATGTTCCCATTCACTGGAATTCCTGAATTACAAATAGAATGCACTGTTTAACTCTGCTGAGGCAAATTATTATCTACCAGGTGTTTAAATATCCTTTAATAATTTATATCAATGTATTTTCCTCTTTCTTCTGTTGTTGTATCTCATGAATATCAAAACAACTACTACTGTTACACCACCATGAACTTGGAATGAACTAGAACAGAGCCTGGAGTGACAACGTTTCCTAGGGAAAAAAAGTCAAATGAAAGAGTAACTATTTCAGGCTGTATTAGAAGAAACATAGAGAAATTTTAAAAATCACTGTTCTGGTTTTGTCTGGGATAGTTATTTTCCTTCCCAGTAGCTGGTGCAGTGCTGTGTTTTCAACTTTGGTCTGAGAATAATGCTGATAACACACCAATGTTTTAGTTGTTGCTAAGTAATGTTTATCCTGACCAAAGACTTTTCAGTTTCATGCTGTGCCAGTGAGGAGGGGAACAAGAAGCTGTGAGGAAGCAGAGACAGGACACCCGATCCAGATAGCCAAAGGGGCATCCAGTATCTTTCGATTCTCCCCCCCACCCCTCTGTGAGTGGGGGGAAGAAGGGGGTAGAGTGAGTGAGCAGCTGCGTGGTTCTGGGTTGCCAGCTGGGCTTAAACCATGACACATGCTCAGTGCATAAACTGGGGGCAGTCACCAAGAAAGGACCAACTGCTGCCTGGGTTTGGCTGGGTATTGGTAAGTGGGTAGTGAGGAACTGTACTGGGCATCACTTGGGGTAATTGGGTTTTATTCCTCTCTCTTTTTTCCCATTATTATTTTATTTGGTTTCAATTATTAAACTGTTCTCATCTCAACCATGGGGTTTACCTTTTCCTGGGAGGAGTGAGCAAGCACCTGTGTGGTACTTAGTTGTCAGCAGTTGTCAGCACGACAGTCACTCAGAAAATTGTCTTTTACTTTTCAGGAGACAAATACATACATAAAAAACTTAGGGTAGTTGCATGGATTTGTTTCTAATTTGCTTGTTTCCTTTTCTCTCTTCAGTTTGACATTTTTTGCTATATTAAAGTAAACAGAGCAGCTTGCCTCAAGGCTGCAAAGCCCAACAATATTCCCACTGTATTGAGCAGAATTTGGATAGCACCTGTAAAGAATATCCTGAATGTGGTCACTTCAACGGTTTCATTTTGATTTAATCAACAGAAGCTGAATTAGGTCATTTAATAAAGACCCAATACCTGACAAGTCCTACTTAGTTTGCAAATGTGCATTAGATCCAATGAGACTATCTGATTATAATTAAGATCACAGAATCTAGGCTTGAAATTGACTATTGAATGCACAGAAGGATTTTGGTCCATGTATCTGTGGATATTTCAGATCTATCAGAACCTTAAGGATTGTCATACTCCATATCAACATTTTAAAGAATACATATGAGTTCTGTAAAAGTGTCCTTTTCAAAATGTGAAATGTGATCAGCTATGATGAACCCTACAGGCAGGAATTCTCTCTTTTCTGTTTTCACAATGCACAGCATGTAGTAGGCTCCAGTTCTGACTGGGATCTTTAGCCAGTATCAGTAAATTATTTAATGATACTACAAGCAGCAGTCTCTTCTCTGAATGTTACTGCTAAGCATCTGGTGGCTATGATTATATTTACTCTGTTGCCACACTACTACCAGCTCAGTCATTACTTGTCAAAAGACTTAGAGCACAATCTAAAATGGCTGAGATTCCCTCAAGCCATAGCAAGTGCTCTCAACTGTGATTAAATTCTTTGGGAGGCAAGACAATTCAGCACACCTGTAGATTTGTCTGATGCTGCAACAAAAGTGCTAATGACAAGCAACAGTGACTTTTTAAATGAAAAGTACTTGGAAAATGAATTACTATACCTTCAATGCACCACCTGCTGATCCCACATTCACCTGAGGAACTATTAACTATCCAAGAAGAAATTCTACTAAAATTATAGGGATTGTAATAGAGAACAAAAGAAGCATGAGTGAAATCAGACTTGTGCCTCAGGGAAGAAGAGATTTAGTAACTGAATAATTTTTCTTTTTATGAATGACTTTCTAATGTATTTTTTTATAAAGAGTGTGTCCTGGGTTCAGCAGTAGCAGTCATTTTTTCGCCTTCTTAGTAGTTGGTGCAGTGCTGTGTTTCTAACTTTCGGT
>WYDI02024386.1:0-11888 GCA_009867235.2 Psittacus erithacus
CAACAGTTCCATGTCCTTTTTATGTTGAGGACACCAGAATTGCACACAATACTCCAAGTGAGGTCTCACAAGAGCAGGGTAGAGGAGCAGGATCACCTCCTTTGACCTGCTGGTCACGCTTCTTTTGATGCAGCCCAGGATAACATACTATTGCATGTTTGTCCGAAACCACATATATGTAAGCAAGTGAAAAAAAGCTGATTAATTTGCCTTATTTCACTGTTTGCTCTCCTGTGTTTACTCATGCTGTGCAGGCCGTTATACAGTGCAGTGAAAAAAGTGGAATCAGTTTAACTTCTGACACAAACAGTGCAGCAGGGAAAAAAAGAACAGGTAGAGGGTCATGGGTAGTTTATGCTAACTTACCTAAGAGAGAAAATAATCTGCTTCCTTTTATAGGGAGCACCCTAAGGAACAGAAAACATAGTGATTAGATGCCCAATTCTCTTTTTAACCCTTTCTCTTTCTTTGTATCTAGTTTGTTTGTTTTTATCATCTCTTGGCTGGCAAATGAATCTCTGCTTTTTTGCCTGAAGTACCTTATTATATGGCGGCTTCTCAATGTCTGAGTTACAGCAGAAATCTTTTAAATATGTAAATTGATAGTACTGTGCAACACAGGATTTCTTAATAGCACTTGGTATTTACTATGTAATTTACAGAGGTTTTGAGTTTAAAATATCCCCTTAATAAATTCTTCTTTTTACAGCCCAGCTTCTCATTATCTTCTGTCATTCTTTGCACCACCGCTTCTTTTAGCAAGATGATTCCATCATCATTTTTACTTATCTGGAAGGATTTCACAGGCTCATACTGTTTTGGTTTCTTGCTCCTTATTCAGTATGCTCATCAGTTTAATGGATTGCTTTAGAAGGATCTTCTGTTGAGGTGTTGGTATATTTCAGAAACCCTGAAATATCTTTTCAGTTGGAAGAAGAACATTAAACACAGGTACCCACTCAAGTTATCTGCTACTGAAGATTTCACATTAAACCAAAAAAAATCTGAATGGTGAGTTGAACTATAAACCATGAGAGAATAATCTTCCCTATGGTACATTGAGATCTCTACCTCTGTTCCAGTGATGACCTGAAAATGCATAAGCAGAAAGTCACTGAGACGTTTCCTCAAGAGCTTCCAAAGGATTTTCTGGGGAGAGGAGGATGATTGTTTTGGGGTTTTTTGGGGGGTGTATTTTTTTTGGCAATGTTCAATTTCCAAGGAACTGCCAGGAAGAAAATAACTGAAAAAACAACCACAATGTATCATAAAAGCTGAGTCAACAGTAAAATAACGCAGGGTTGAGGTTTACTGCTATAAGATGATAGCAGTGGTCTCCAAACCTTTTTGATAGTTTTGAAAATCAGTTATTTTCTCACTCATTGTTAAGACATCATGTTACCTTGAAAGGACACAATAAGTCTGGTTATTTTTCTTTATTTTAATATCTACTATGTAGCATACTGCTGATAGTCACTTGTCAACACAGAAAAGGTCAGAAAATATGCAACACTTTCTGTAAAAGAAAAATATGTAACTCATCTTTAATTTTGAAATCTCTTCAAAGCACTTTGTTGTGAGGTAACCAGAAACCCACTCTGTGCTACAAAAGATTTTCAGTCACTCCTGACTTCATTACAAAGTATTGTTAAGATTCTACCATTTAAATGTCTTTTAAAATTAACCATATCAATGTCATCCTGTAGAACTCTGTGCACTTCTGGCTAATATTTCTTTACTGCAACAGTTTGCCTATGAATGATGCAGTGAATTAATTTAATGCATGATACTATCTCTGTAACCTTACCCTGGAATCCCTTTTTTATTCCAGTCAAAGCAGCAGTGGTTACACTTGCACAGTTTTTCCATAAACCATTGTTTTTATTAAAGAAGTCATTTACAGTTGGCAATATATCTTCTCGGGCACATCTTTCCGTTAGTGGCTTAGAGAGTGGTGATTCTTAGTGTATTTCATTACTGAAACAGAGTCTAGCAAATACCATAAACTGCAAAATGTTAGAAAGGTGCTCTTTCAGCCGACTGTATAGCAAGCCACCTACAGTGCGTAATTTGTTCTAATACTTGTTTCTTCAGATCTTCAGCAGTTTTCTATGCATCTTCCAACCGTATTTGCTGAGAAAGGAATGCATTTTAGCTTGTTGCCATATCGTTTTCTGTGTATTTCAGCCATTTCTTCCATGGCGATTTTTGTCTTTTGCTCCTAAGTAAGAAACTTCAAAAGAGTTTTTAAATATTTATCATTAAGGTTATAAAATATCTGTCCTGGGCACTTGAGGCTTCAAAGGAAATTTACTGATACCATGCAACTCATGATAAAATCTTAATAGTTGAAAAGAATGTTTTGTTTCTTTAGATGTGAAAGCATTAAGAGTCTTTTCCTCATATGGAATCTGAAAAGATCCCTATTGTATCATTTCTAATGCAGCTATTTATATTTTTAATTTGCTATGAATTGTGGTACTGGCAGACTGTATACCCGTACAGAATACCGTAAGTGACTTCACTCTGAAAGAGTGGATATAAGTATGGCATTCTGCCTCAAAGACCCATCTGCCTTCTGCACTTATAGCCTGTAGACAGCCTGGAGGCAGCATGCATATGGTTTGTCTGGAAGTGTCCCATGGCATGTTAAGCTGCCTTGTGGCACAAAGGTCTGTTAGGGTGCGCAGGATACCACATGCTTTCTAAAGCACTCTCCAATTGCACCTGATCTTGCATTTATGGGTGCCAGTCTCTTAAGGACAGTGGATCTGATTTCAAAAGCAGCTTCAGAAAGCTGCATAAACACTTTCTGAGAACAGAAAGTTGCTTACAGGAGGTCAGTAGAGAATTTAGGATCTAAATTCAAAGCTGATTGTAAAAGCACTGTCAAATTAAGGATACCAAATAAAAAGTTCACTGGCAAAGAGCAACAGCAAAAATAAGTCAGTATTTCTTTCACTTGTTTTCCGTAACTTTCAGTAACAGTACTTTGCTGTTTATCTAACAGTAGTGAAAGAAATGTTATAAACTGAATATCTTTATAAGCTTGTGTATGTAGTCAGAAGATTTGGGCTTGAATGCTTTCAAATCATTGAACTGCAAAACTTTTTAATAGCAAAGGAAAAAAGAGTTTGGGCAGTTATCCAGGACAAGGGGTGGGGAATGGCTTTAAGTTGGAAGAGGGTAGATTTAGGTTAGATATTAGGAAGAATTCTTCAGTATGAAGGGGGTGAGGCAGTGGAACATTCTGCCCCCTGAGGCTGTGACTGCTCCATCCCTGGCAGTGTTCAAGGCCAGGTTGGATGGGCCTTGAGCAACCTGATCCAGTGAAAGGTATCCCTGTCATGGCAGCAGCTTGGAACTAGATGATCTTTAAGGTCCCTTCCAACCCTAATCATTCTATGATCAAGTTCCTAATGTAATGGTTTTGTAAAGATCAGCAGTTTGCCTGCAAACCAGTATGATCTAAAGCTATGGGAATTAAGAATGGAACTTGCTGGAGCAATTCCAGCACAGGGCTACCTAGATGATTAAAAGAGTAGAACATCTTTTGTATAAGGAAAAGCAGAGAGCAGAGACATTATTCTGGAGAAGGCTCGGGGGGATATTAAATACCTGATTAGATACCTGATATGAGGGAAATCACACGAGAAAGCTAGGCTTTTTTGATTGGATACAGTGACAGGACAAGAGGCAATGGACACAAATTAAACCAGGTGAAATTCTATCTGAAAATTTCAGCTAGAAAAGAAACGAAAAAACACATTCTTACTGTGAAGTTGGTTAAACAGTGGGATGGGTTGTCTAGAGAGGTTGAAGAGTCTCCATCTGTGGAGATATTCAAAACTCAACTGCATGCTGTCCTGGGCAACCTGATCTAGCTGACCCTGCTTGAGCAAAGGATTGTATACCAGAGGATTTCCCTTCTGACCTAAACTAATCTCCGATTCTGTAAATTACTCCCCTCTGTCCTAGGTGAAATTTTAGAATAATGCCAGATATTAAAATATTATGTGAATAAACTCCCCAAATGGCCCCACCCACCCAAAAAAGATATTATTTCAATAGGAGTAAGAAATTAAGAAATACAATATCTGCGTGCTGTTTGCTTGGCTCTTAACAGCAATCAACACCTGCAGTACAGTCTCTAGCAATGACTGGTAATACGGCAGTATTTCTGTGCTTTAAACAGGCAAGCTTACCATATGTAAGCCCTCTTAGTACACCAAATGAAGGAGAACAAGTCATAAAGAATCTTCATCAGAACATGATGATACAGGGGACAGAAATAATTTCTTCTCATTGTTTTAATCTGAGGTCTGGAAGACGAACACATGCTAATTTCTCTAGAGGAAAGGATATATCAGGAAACAGATATATCAATTTGCATATATGTATATATGTACACACACAAATATATATATTTGTACTGGGATAAACAACGATACAAAAAATGTAAAAGGGCCCATAAGCAGACAATATCACCATTTTTACGTTTTGAAATATTTTGCAAAACTTTTTATCAAGATGAGTAATGCACTGCAGTGATGAATTTCTCCGAGGCCTATCCACATTAGAAGAAACATTGTAGTGAGAGCAGATGCTCTACTCGTGATGGTGCATTAAGAACTTGTCCATCAGATGGCATGATAACAAACAATTTTCACAAACAATCCAAAATGTATCTACAAACCAAAAATCATCCTACAGCCCGCCTGCTCAGCAGAAAATTGGGGGAAAAGCTTTCAATATTTGGAGATACCTTCCTAGGAAGATGTTGATGAACTGGGGAATGTCTGGAGCAGTTTATTTTATGGAGGAAGAAGACAGAAATTTAAGTTGCTTCAGCCTTCCTAGAATTGAAATTATCCTCTTGCATAAAAATTCACATAGTTGGTGTATTCATTAATTTGGTCAGAAAGCTAATGGTTTTTACTTTGCTGATGAGTAGTAATGCAGGAGCAAAAATGTATTGGGTAGCGTAAACGTGGGTGACAAATGGAAAACAAAATCAGTAAAAACTGAGAGTGAGTGGGAAGTGAGAAGCACTCTTACTGAAATAGAAAGAATGGAAGGGGAAGAATAAGTTCTGCACAAAAATTATACAGACATGGAAATGGAGGAGAACAGAATGGGTACTATAATCGTGGATGAAAGGGCTGAAAAATAAATGTCAAAACAGAAGAATAATTCAGATGAAAGGAAAAAACTTTCAGAATGGTAATCCTACCAGAAGGTAGATATTTTAACACTGAAGAAAGAGCATCAAACACCAGGATCCAAAGGAGTATGTGCTGTAATGACAGTGAGTCTGAGAGATACATATGCCTCTCATGACCTGAAACAACACCATCACCTCCATTGCTTGAAATCTGTGTCATTTTGTTTTGAATAAAAATAGCCTGCAGGTAAGCTAGAAAAAGTAGGCAACTACTCTAAGATTTATTTAGTTATGTCAGCAGAAAATGGCGACATTACAGCTTGAATAAGAACTCTCCTTTTCGTGTATGGTAAGTAATATATTCATTCATTGAAATACAATGCAGACCGTTGCAACATCTGAACACTGTCACATCGTCGAAACATAGCCAGAAAGCTTCCTAGCAGCTCCTGAGCTGCCTTTTAGAAATTAATATTTCTTGAGGTTAGGAGTTAAAGAGACTAGGGAAAGGCTAAGAGTTTGATTTTAGAACAAAGAGAAACATTCTCACAGTCTAAATAAAAGAGCTTTTTTCATGTGAGATTCAACTTTAGATTAAAAAATGCATTCATGGGGAACTTTAAATTCAGTACATCAGAATTTGCCACATGGATGAACTTATGAGAATCATTTGCAAATATAGATCAGATAATATTTAATGCGTGCTTTCTGAAGTCCCTTGCTCTAGGAGTCACTCTATCTCCTTACTTTGCCCTTCTATCTTTTCTTTTTCTTTTATTCTTTTTTCCCTTCTGTTAGTGATTCAGGGATTTATCATGTTCCAGGTTTCAGCTTCAGACAGGTGCCAAAACATGTAAGCAAGTAGAATTTTCCAGCTCAGCTCTGCTGGCAGCTTTATGAAAGCTTAGTGAAGCTTTCTGTCTCACACTAAAAGCACTGAAGCCAACCATGTCAACCAGATATTTCAGAGGGGAAAGCACATTTGCTGCATTGGGGCTGGATGAGATCGAGACAAGTTTGCTATAGCAGTCCTCATAGTGCTATGCTTTGCATTGATACCTAGAAAGGTGTATATAACACACCAGAGTTTTGGCTGCTGCTGAGCAGTGCTCATACAGCATCAAGGCTGTCTCTCCATTTGTCCTTTTTCAGTAGGCTGGAGGTGGGCAAGACCTTGAGAGGAGACCTAGCAAGAACAGCTGATCCCAACTGACCAAAGAAATATTCCATAACATATCATGCTCATCAGTAAAAGCTCAGTGAGAGGAGGGGGGGGTGGTGTTGGCATTTCTTGGGAAGTGGATGGACATCACCTGCACAGTAGAGAATAAATACCCTGTTTCCCTTTGCTTCTGCACATGGCCTTTGCTTTTGGTTTATTCAACTGTCTTTTTCTTGAGCCACAAGGTATTTTCCCCATCTTATTTTCTCCTACTCAGTCCTGATGAGGAGAGGAGTGATAAAGCAGCTTGGTAGGCACCTTGCATCCAGACAAGATCAACCTGCCACAGTCCTTGCACCTAACATGGGGCATAAGGAATTCAAGATAAGAATAGTAACTGGAAGAGGTAACAGGCAAACCATAGACTGAATACAGCTAAAAAGCAAAAAGCGGAATGATTGTGGGGATTTTACATGGTTATAATTGTGATGAAGGCACAAGGGGGGGATTCTATGTAAATTCTCCACTTTTGTTCAGTGTCATGGTGTTGTTTTGATTTTGGTGTGCAGATTTATTATTTTTTTTATGTAAGCAAAATTTGTAACATTCATGTAATGAATGTGAATTTTGATGATAATTCTCAAATGTGTGATTCACATATTTAAGAATTAAATATGTGAATTATTGCAGGAGTCGGAATGCTCTGGGTTTGTGTTGGAGCACGAGAACCATTGTCAAGGAGGGAAACACAAGTTTCATATTTTATCAGTCCATGTTATTTGAACATATGAATCCTGAAAATGTAATGTTCTTCTCTCTGCATGATAATGTAGAATCTCATGTTATTTGGGTGGGGACTTAGTTCTTTACCAAATTTACAATGGCAGAGAAGTCCAGAACTACTGGCAACTAAAGTTGATAGGGATCTTGTTGACAATGATGAATTTTATTTGAGACTAACAGAGTGCCCTACTGGGCACATTCTGTGAATGGAGCAGTATTGTAAGTAGAGGCTGGGCTGAGAGTGTCTGAGGTGGAAAGGATCATAAAGGACATCTCAGTTAAGATATTTGTGTTGTCCTCAGTAAAAATCAAAGTGACTAGAAAAACAATCTCAGAAGAAAATGCGGTGGAGTTTTTTTCTGACTAGAAAACTGAAATGATTGTAATAAATATATAGCAAAGCAGGCCACAGAATAGCAAATGAAATAAAAACATGAGTGAACTGCACACACAACTTTCTGCAGGACAAATTATGTTTCAAAGGTAGATTAAATCAATTTCATGCATAATTTATTACTGTTGTCATGGATGGCCTGCTCTAAATCAGAGCCTAGGTGAATTGAGTTGTTCACCTAAAGCAATACCTAGTGGTCCTTTACAGTAGAAATGAATTATTGTAGTAAGCATTGATATGCTGGGCAGAAATGAAGAAAAAAAATAAATAAAGGCAACGTGAGAAGGGCAATTTGTATTTTGCAAATTGGTGATTAACTGTCTATAGATTAGGATGTCACTTGTCATTTCTAAAAGGTGATGGTTTACATTAGCCACAGGCCTCAAGTAAATTTAATCCCACACATAGCTGAGTTCAAATATGTTATATAACTAAAATATACAGTTTGAAGCTGCCTTGAACCACAAAAGAATACAATTTGTTATATAGCATCTAAGTTGTACCAGGAAGGAATCAATTCTCTGAAGATTACTTAAAGTGCTGGTTTTGAATTTGTTTATGTTGCTGGCAAAGTGAATTTTGTTGGCATCATTCCATTCCCTATGCATACTTATCCATAGCGCAGCCCCTTCCAGGTCCGGAATTAGACATTAATTGGATGTAACTGGCAACCTCACCACCTGTTCTGGGTTCAACAGTAGCAGTCATTTTACTCCTTCTTAGTAGCTGGTGCAGTGCTGTGTTTTTGACTTTAGCCTGAGAAGAGTGCTGATCGCACACTGATGTTTTTAGTTGTTGCTAAGTAATGTTTGCCCCGATCAAAGACTTTTCAGTCTCATGCTCTGCCAGTGAAGAGGGGCACAGGAAGCTGGGAGGAAGCAGAGACAGGACATCTGACCCAAACTAGCTGAAGGGGTATTCCATACCACAGCACGTCATGCCCAGTATAGAAACTAGGGGGCAGTTATCTGGGAGGGCTAGATCACTGCTAGGGTCAGGCTGGGTATCGGTCAGCGGGTGGTGGGCAATTGTATTCTCTTCCCTTGTTATTTCCCTTATCATTATTATTATTGGAGGTAGCAGCAGCGGTTTGTGTTATACCTTAGTTACTGGACTGTTCTTATCTCAACCTGCGGGAGTTACATTCCTTCCATTCTCCTCCCCATCCCTCCAGGAGTGGGAGGTAAAGGCAGCAAGGAGCGAGTGGGTGGCTGCATTTTTCTGGGTTACTAGCCGGGCTTAAACCATGACAGTCCTTTTAGAGCCCCAGTAGTGACATAGCATAGGTATCGTAGCATGTCAGCGCTGAAAAAAGCTGGCACAGACACGAAGGTTAATTTAAAACTAACTGCTCTGCCGGTAGCCATATGCCGGAAAAAATGGTATTAAACTTGCTCTCATCTTTTTAAAGCACTAATAACTATGGAAAAGTAATAGGAAACACATACAGGGCCATGAAAGATTCTCTTTGATTTTGGATTCTTAATCTTATCCTTAATGGGCCGGTGTTGCAGCCTTTCACCCACCCAGCAATAATTTTGTATCCCAGGGTGCGTATATAAAAGACTTCAGTTTCCTACATTGTATGACTGCACTTCCCTGAGCACTCAAACCTAGCAAATAAAAGGGTTTATTCAAGATAAACAAAGAAAATACTTGACTGAAAATATAAACTGGAATCTAACCCTTTCTTTTCTTTATTTTCCATTCATTCCTTGGGAAGGCAAGTGCCTCAGTGTGGTTATTTTTGCTCACTGCTGCCCAAGTTTGCTTATTGTATTTTATGGTTAGGAGCTATTGAGGCAGCCACCAGGACCGTCCATCATTTGCTGGTATCCTAGGGCCCTCGCAGGCTAGAGCACAATACTGAAGCAAAACTTGTTGCTTTGCTGAACTACTTTCTTCCTTCCTTAGACAAGGGAGTCAATCATATGCATACTTCTTCAGAAAGACCTCTCTGTCATGCTTAGCGCTATTGACTGCTATTACATTGGTTTTAGCTCTGTTGGGCTTCCTTCCAAATCAAAATGTTGTTAGCTATGTTGTGTTGTGAACTGTGGCCCTGACAACAGCTGACTGTCAGCACAGATAATGGCAAATCCTGTTCAGTATAGTTTAAATATTGGCTTTTGTTCAGGTTTGGACCTGTGTGAGAAGGGCCTGACACCAGAGCTCTCATTCAGACCCACCTTCCAGGGAGAAACCTGTCTGAGGGTGGCCTGTTGAGGTCTCAAGGGCCATGGAGTAGGGCAGTGCCCTCCCTGCCTGACCAGACTTGTCCCAAAGCCACAAGCAAGGACAGCCATGCTGGGCTGGGGGCAGTGACTGCAGTCAGCCACAGCCTGGTTATCTGGGAAAGCAGCCCCAGGGAATGGGGTCAAGGTGGAACCTGGTTCAGTGGAGCCTGCTTGCCTTTGATTTAGAAGCATGCATATTGATTTGGGAATTGGAGCGTATATATCTTTGAGAATCTGGCAATAAATAATACCTCCTGTTTTTCAAAATTGGTTATAACCTAAGGATGAAATTAATCTCTCGTCCTGAAGTCATGTACTTTTCTGAATAGTTTAGTCTGTGTCACTCATTTGTTGGATATTCTTCTTCTCTTCTGCAAACTCCCATTGGCATGAAAAGGACTTTTATGTAAGGATACAAGGATTCATTCTGTTTCTTGTTCTATATGCGCATGTTAGTTTCTCTCTTTAGAATTTATCTATAAATGTTAATGACTTTTTTTGAGGACTAATATGCTTCAGTAGATTGTGGGGCTAGCTGTTGGAAAGATGACTTCCTTTGAGTATAGCCAAGCAATAATTTTCCTAGTGGGAATGACTAAGTTTACCTCATTGGAAATATCGGGCTTTTTTTGCAGTAAAAAAAGATGGCAATCAGGTATTAGTGAACATCAGAGACAGATCGAGTGAATTCTGGAGGAAATTAACTTGTTTAATTATGATGATCAAGAGAGCCTTTTTATTTGCCTTTGTGAGTCTGGTTTCACTTTTTAATGTAGTAACACATTATTATGGCCAAAATGGATATCAATTAAAAAAAACTGAAGGTAATTTATATGAAATATCATGAACAGAGAACTAGAGAACTATGGTAAACAGTGATATGCAGTATCATTTTCCATCCTAACTTCTAGGTGAATAACTTGGTAATAGGAATAACAGCTACAACCCCACATATGCTAATCATAGAAAAAAATGGTATAAAAATTACGTATCCTGTTTTCCAGGCATAAAAAATTCTGCATTCTCACCTTTCAGTCCTTTTATTCCTGTTCCAAAATTGACCCTCAGTCAAGCAAAAGAAGGATGGTAGAAAGGACTCCAGTATACCTTCTTCTTCTTCATCCCTACATGTGTTCAACCCTCCAAGATCCAAACTGCTGTCTTATTAATACTTTCAATTTCTAGAATTCATCAAATTTTTATTTGATAGGAGTCATACTGAGCCAGGCTGACACTGGAAAGCAGCCAGTTTCCTCTTAAAGTTACCCAAATCCAGAAAGCGTAAAAACCCTCTGGCTCCCTGTTTCAAAGCACACCTAAAAAAAGAAAGTCTAGGGAAACCCAGAGTTACCCATCTGTACAGTTTCAACCCAAACAGGAAAAGCATACAAAAAAGTCCAAAAATACATTTTCTGTTACCAAATGAAGTTCTAGCATGTAAAAGGTTGAGATTGGAGATAACTAAATCAGAACAGCTTTCTCACCATTCACTTACAGCAACCGATTTTCATGTCACAGATACATTTCTTTCTCTTTTTCCTTTTTGCAAGCCAGGAATACCTGCATAAAAATGAGGTCCTAGTACTTTTGCACTATTTTAAAAGCAGAGGGGATTTTTTGGATGTTGTTCATAATTTCTTCATTTATCCAAATAGACAATAAACAGTGTTGAATTTTACCCGGGACAAATTTTCACTGAGTAAAGACCTCAAGATAAAGACAGTCTGAAAGTGACATTCTAATTATGAAATTGTTCTCTATTTTGTTATGGTAAGCCTAGGAAAGAGAATATATAAATGTACCTCAGTTAAATCATATGTGAAAGATACAGGTACATGAGCCATTCCTTTAAATAATAAAATTACTGTGCGCTTACTAAGTTCTCTTGAATTTGGAAAGTGAAATTCAAATGTGCATCAACTGGCTTGGTGATGTTTGGAGTGCTTTGCACTAGAAAGACACAAATGATGAAAGTTGCATTCCCTAGCTACAGCCTGTACCATGGGTCCCTTCTCCATTATACAGTTAATGTATGTCGTGGTTTAGGCCTGCCACACAGCCCACTCACTGCCCCCCCCACCTCCTCCCTCGGCTTCCGGAGGGATGGGGAAGAGAATCGAAAGAATACAACTCCCACAGGTTGAGATA
>WYDI02024387.1:4022-20891 GCA_009867235.2 Psittacus erithacus
AGAGTTCTGAAGGTTTTGAATGGCCTTTAGGTACCCTTGAGACCTGCCTGCTGATTGTGATGGGGATCACCATGTTGTCACACATACAGAGCGTGTTTTACCCACAACCATTTCGTCTGGTCTCAAGAGTTAAGCAGAATCGGATTTGGGCCTTGTCTAGGGTTAGATGACGATATAGGAGGATCAAGAGATTTTCCCCGAGGCTGGACAATCATGAGTGGCAGGGTGTGTGGGACAGTATGGGCAAGTATCTAGTCCACTGGTCCCCCTCCAGTGCTTTGGAAGCGTTGGAGATAGAAGGCAGCTGTACGGAGTCCCCAGTGACAAGTTGCAGAAACTGCTGAAGGGGAGGGTGAATTATTTTGAGCCTGGTGGGCTCATGACACTTCAGGCCCTCAGGGCACAGATGCAACATACAGATGGACTCATGATTGAGGGGTGGACTTAGCAATGGACACTATTGCCCAGGTTATTCACGAGTGTGAACACTGCACGCAGCCTCTCCTGCTCTGAAAGACTGTTACAAGAGACGGAATCCAGCATCATGGACCAGATGGACTCAACGGCTTTACAAGGATTGGTCCGTGCACTAAGGAATGAGCTCTCTCTCTCTCTCTGTGGATGTATACATATGTATATATATGAGTGACAGTATATTGAAAATGTGGGATCTGAGCATGATGTGAACGGTATGGAACAAGGCGTGGATACTGTCCTGGGTTCAGCAGTAGCAGTCATTTTTCTCTTTCTTAGTAGCTGGTGCAGTGCTGTGGGTTTTGACTTTCAGCCTGGGAGCAGCACTGGTAACACCGATGTTTTAGTTGCTGCCCAGTAATGTTTAGGCTGACCAAGGACTTTCTGAGTCTCATGCTCTGCCAGGGAGGAGGGGAAGCCGGGAGGAAGCAGAGACAGGACACCCGACCCCAACTGACCAAAGAGGTATTCCATGCCACAGCACGTCATGCCCAAGATTTAAAATAGGGGCAGTTACCTGGAAGGGCTAGATCACTGCTCATTCAGGCTGGGTATCGGTTGGCGGGTGGTGAGCTGTTATATTCTCTCCCCTTGTTATTTCCCTTATCATTATTTGTGGTAGCAGCAGTGGCTTTCAATTCTTCTCCCCATCCCTCTGGGAGTGGAGGGGAGGAAGGAGGGGGAGTGAGCGAGGGCTGCGTGGCTGATTTGCCACCTGGGTTTAAGCCATGACACAGCATAAACTAGTGAAGTCCAGAGTTGAGCGAACATGAGATGTAGAATAACTTTGGTATTTTGGTACTGGTTAAAAAAAATCAGTGAAGTTTGCAAGGAAGAGAAACCTAGTGCATGGAGACTAAACCTATACCTCTCTTACTAGTGCCCCTTTGTTAAGTAAAATCTATACAGAGAGCAATATGCAGAAGCCAGAAATAAAAACCTGTTCTTCAAAGAGAAAAGAATACTGTGTGAGGGCTGGAGAGCTACATGAAGTCAGATGAAGGGATGCACCAAAGGAAATGAACTTTGGGGCTAGGGCTGGTTGGCTGAATCCTAAAGGTCTGACATCCAGCAGCCTTTTCTAAGGGAGCAAACTAAACAATTTTACTGCCAGCTTCCAGTACCCCAAATAGCCAAGGGTCCATTCTAACCCCCATCAAGCATCACCGGGGTAGAAGAGTTACCGTGGACAATGCTGATGTCTCTTTCCTTATAGAAGTCCCCTATAGTGACAGCAGATCCTTGTTTGGAGGCCACAACTCGGACTGTCCTCCTGCTGTCCACACAGTCCAAGTAGGGATCCCAGTCCAGGTTCCTCTTGCTCATTGTTTGTAAACCAGAAGTCGCCATCCCCAAAGCTTCTCCCACTCGGTCCTGGCAGTAAGATTTAAACCTCCACTGCACCACAGCTGGTTGGGTAGAAGAAGTGGAGAAATGGCAGCGAAGCAGAGCAGGCTGAAACAACATGGCCACCTTCTTCTTCTCAGGCACAGTAACCTGCAAGCCTTCCACTTCAGCTAAAAGAAAAAAGCATGAGTGTCATATGCTTTGGCATTACCTGAAGAGGAAGCTACTGCATTTTATCATAGCACCATTTTCCCCATGTACATAAAATTAAACTATCCATCTGTTTCAGGTGCTAGGGTGCAATAACTCCTCAATGTACATAAGCATGCATGTTGGCAGCAGAAGTTTGCTTTTTTCATAGCCTACAGCCACAGGGAAAAATACAGTACAATGGGGCTAGATGCTCAAATGTAATATCCTTACACTCTGTAGATACCCTAGCACAGTGGCATGACAACTCATGGCTTCTGTGGCAGGTACACGACAAGGAAGAGGTACTTTAGGGATGGCCACACTCTGCTTCTACAACAGCAGGTCTGCCAAGGGGGCCAGATCCTGAGTTCACAGCAATCTCAATGCAGAATAAGTCACCTCCCTCACAATTCTGGTGGCATCACACCTCCTCTCTGAAAGTCAGGCAGCATGCAGTGCCTGGCCCAGCCTGTGATGCACTGGTGCCCAGTTGGTGGTGCTTGCTCTGCCAAACTCTAGAGGTGCATGAAGGAGTGGATTCAGAATCGCACAGCTCCTGCCAGGCCTGGCATATAGCACTGAGAGAAACTGTTCCATGTGGGAGATGGGGAGAAAAATGGTCCAAACACTGAAGTTTTTCACATTCCCAGGGAGGAGATGGATCTCAACACCCAATCTTTATCTACCAGCTACAGGAGAGCTGCTGCCCAGAGCTGACATATTCAAGCCTTGGAGAAGACACATGGGAATGCTCCTACATCCTTGGGTAGCTTAGGGAAAAGCCAAGAGCAATGCCAACATAGAGCTCTCGGGAGAATGAGGTACTTCATCCACCTACAGAGGAATGGCCGAAACCTCGCATGCATGCCCTGCATTGCTTCCCTCCTCCTTGTGCTGCACAGCAATGACTGAGAGCACTTACACATGCTGTAATACATCCTGACACTTCCCCAGGCAGGGATATGCGGGCCTGTGAAACAGCCCAGCCCAGGAGCAAGGAGAGAGCAACTAAGAGGAAGTTTGTAAGCAGAGGCATTTTCTGCAGCTGAGGGGCAGCAGTACCTGATGGTGGAGGATCATATGAGAAATGGGATCCAGTTTCAGTACAGGAAATGATGATGGCAGCTCCCTACATGCAATTACCACACACCCCAAGGCCCAGAGCTGTGCACAGTGGAAAAGGGGACAAGACACAAAGAAACATTCAAGAGAATAAAGCAGAAGAATGTGTTCACGCAATATGAAGAGGGACTGATGCACTTTAGGGGAAGGTAAGGGAGGAATCAAAAGACAAGACAAAGAAAAGCTTGCTGATGTTGGGAAGCAGTAGCAGAGAAGGGCAAAAGCACAGAAAGAAGAGTAAGTATAAAGTATCGGGTTAAGTATAGGAAGCAGAAGGATAGGCAGGGTGACAATCATGGAATGTCACGTTTAACCAAGAAGCTTATGTTCAGCTGGAAGAAGCTGAAGAAGGGCTCTGGAGGGGCTGTCTCTGAAGGGCTGGAGCCAGGCTGCAGATTAAGAAATGATGTAGAGAGGAGAGGAAATAGAGTCAGCAAAAATAAACCACCCACTCCAGAAAGCAGGGATGAAAAGGAGATGGAAGTTGGCAAAAGAAAATGATATGACAGGAGATATCTCTGGGATGGGGGGAAAACAAACAAAAAAACAAATGGTGTAGACTCAAGCACTGGAGCTTAAAGCAGAGAGCAATAAATGTGTCAATGGTGTAACAGCCAGCATGAAGGGACAAGATCAAGTTGGAGACAGCCACAGACCTGAAAAGCAAAAGCAAGAAGGAGGTTCGTGATCAGAAGTCAAAACCAAAGGAAAGTGAAGACGCTGGACCAAGAATGAATATTCAAAAAATTATCAGCATCCAAACCATAAATCACAATTAAGTCAGAGGTTAAAAACATAGTATGGAAAGAACCTAGTGGAAAGCACATTTCAGAGGGGCAAGACAGTTATTGATACTAACAAAGAGTTAGCGATCTAGGCAGGATTTGACCCTGGGGACTGCTGGGGGAAGGCTTACAGTGCAGAAGGGTGCTATGGCATTTGCACAGGGATGCATTACATTACGCACATTGTACTTATGCCACGTCAAAGCTGCACAGGAGATGTCATTACTTCTACTAGAAGTGCCTGGACCCAAATCCAAACTGTTAAGTGTGGGTGTTCTCCAGAGTACCACAAAACACAGCTGAGGTCCTAGCAAGATGCTCCCACAGGACAGGCAGGAGCATTAGGCAGCTCCTCCACTTTCCCAAGGCACAAGCAAGAGAGATAACTCCTTTCCCCAGGGACTAGAGGGGCAGAAACATGGGGGCTACGTGGCACTAAGAAAATGTCACCACTTGTTTCCCAAGGTGAACCAAGTGGTGATGTTGTCTTATTCTCTCCTCTCCAGAGACCTGTGCTTCCCAGGTTGTATCTGAATGCAAGACACATGACAAGCACCTTGAAAAACAAATGGGTCCAGGTGAGACCTGCATCTGGCAACTCTATGCCTGACCCCACGTAGTCTGTAGCCAAAGCCAGCTTGTGTTTGTGAGCTGATCAAGTGATTCATCACATTACTGCAGCTTCAGGGATAAAAGAGTAACACAGTGAATATTTAAATCTTTCCCTTGTGAACGAAGTATACTGTTTACTAAACTCAGTGCTTTCAGCTAACCCTGCACCACAGCCCTCCTCCCCTCTTAATGAGATTTATGAGTTTGGCAAGCCAGGGACTGCTTTACTAAATGATTAGCTGAGCTTTAGCAAATTCTCATCTAACTTTCCCCACCCACCCCCATGTGAATATCTATTTCAAGAAAAGCAAAGCAGTTGAGAAAACACGGAAACTTTTTCTACCCAAAATCATTTGGGAAATGTGCAGTGAATTATCTGGCATCTTCTATATTCTATCCCAAGCTCTTTATTAATATTTGAAGCATTATTTTCAGATTCTTTCCAGAAATAGTATTTTAGGAGCAACACAATGCCTCAGATTGAGAGACTGGAACAGTGGAAACTCTATTTAAGTCAAATTATGCATAATTATGGCTGAACTGGGAAATTATACACCTGTTACTTCCTCTGTCAAAAAACTGTGTCAGAATCGATTCATGTAGTATGTCACTGCTGTAACAGCATCCATCAAAAGGGCCACCAGAATATTCAGCTGCCTGAAGACAAGATGGTGGGTTTACGACCATGGTATCTCTTTGTCTAGTTTCATACAAGAAGGACCAAAAAGAAACTGAATTGTGCTGTGCTATTTTGACTAATGGAGCCAGAGCAAGATAAGCCCTTATTTCAAAAACATCACAGAAATGTACTTCCTGCATTCCAGAGAAGCAACCTGTTCATCGTGAATTTCATGATGTTTGAACTTTCACAAGAAAAATCTAACTCTAATCATGAAAGCAGTCTCATGAATATGTGACAATTTTGATTACCTTCTTTCTGTTCTCCTAAATCCCCAGAGAGAGGTCTGCAAATATTAATCAAGTGCATCTTGAAAACAACAGATATACTTCCTCTCAAAGAATAAAAGGATCCAAGGGTTTGTGTATCTGTGCGTGTGTATACACTCCCAGAGAGAGTTTAAAAATAATCACGCTTCAGAAACATAATTGCATGGGGTTTGTCTGTTTCTCATTGGCAACGTATATTTGTCTCCTTTCTCTCATTCTTTTCCTGAACTGCCCTCAGATTATGCATTCAAACTATGCAATCAACATTACACACAAGATATCACTAATACATTCTAGTGGTGATTAAAGAGAATTCCAGGAAGTGATTATAGAGGGGATATTGGTATGGGCACATTTGAGCCTTGTGAGCCTGATCTTCATAAGCACCTTCCATGAGCAAAAGACAGAAGGCAAATGAGAGGTGATAACTTAGGCTACTGCTTTTCAGTTGCCCTCTGGAGAAGCCTCCCTGAGGCTAGATGAATCCTAGGGAGATTTAGCTTCAAAACCTAGCCTTTTTGAATAGAACCAAGAATCATAGAATGGTTTGGGGCAGAAGGAACCTTTAAACATGATGTAGTTAGAACAGGGTTGATCAGAAGCACTAATCTATATAAATAATGGCAAGGCCAAACACTGTAGTTCAGCGTAACAAGTCTCAGACTGCATCCTTCTAGCATGTAAGATTTGAGTCCAAGAGAAGCCAGCACACATTATTCCTCCAGTCAGCACAGGTGTCCGTATCTGTTGATACATCCTATCTCTTTCTTTGCTATTACTTGGCCCATTCTACCACTTGCCTGAGGCACTAAAGCTAATGCTGTGGAACCACAAAAATTACACCCCCCAATTTTATGCAACTTTCTCGACAGGAGTGGCAGTTGTGCACAAAGAATGGAAGTCCTTGTGCCCTCAGCCATGCACCTCTGGGAAACTACTCCTAGACTATACCTAAGGGCTTTGGCAGAAAAGCATACATTCATTGGTAAGAGGTAGTGCTCCTAGGGTCGTTTGTATCACTTCCCCAAACAAAAACTGTTGACCTAGGAGATGCTGTATCTTTCTTTTTGCAGCTTGGCTACTATGCATCAATGAAAACTGTCCTTTCACCCATTGCTGAATATGGGCAAATCATCCGCACTTTTCAAATGTGGATCAAGCCTGGATCAGGAAATGGAAGATCTGGACTTTGAAAAGTCAGAGATGATAAACAGATGTGTAAACAGGTGACTGGAGAGCCAGTGGGATCACTGAGATTGTGTTGTACAGCTTCTTGCCTACTCATGCTGGACTAAATCCAATCTATGCTATTTATCAACAAAAGCCACCACCATCAGATTATGTTGAGTGGCTTATGGGATGCCTTGGTTTGGTTCCTATCAGGCTTGTGTTCTTAGCAACCTGGCATCTAATTGTCAACTTTTTTAGCTAGCAAGAAACCAATGCCTAACTAGGTCAACAGCAGCTGAAGTGAAAGCATGGCACTGCTCTTTACAGTTCCATAGCAAAACCGAGAATTTCAGCTCCCTACCTGCTAAACCTGGAAAGGGGCAAAACCAAAACACTCAGAGAAAAGCACAACCTTGCACACCCAGCACTCACAGCATAGAAACTCAACACAGAACACTACATGTAGGACATAGCCCAGATTCTTCAAACTGACTGCAGCAGGCTTTTTCTTGCTCTCCTCGTTCTCTGATGCTGTCCTCCATGCTTCTGACTTCTCTAAGGAAGAACATATCCCTGAAATGTCAGGAACTGTGTAAGGGCTTCCCCAAGAGCTCAGGACATTCCACAGGCTTTCCTAGGTATTGGAGTCTCTACATCAGCTTTCCTGCACTCATTACACTCTTTAACCACCTGCCCCTTCCACACATCCACAAAAGTCACCCAGGATTCTTTCAGGCGAATTATCTCAGCTTTGGCCACCAGATCAAATCCACCTTGTCTGAAAAGCTGCTAGAATTTCATTGTCTGAAAGCTGTTAGAATTGTCAAGTAGCTCCTAGTTTACAGACTTGTTTCAGCATCCCAGAAATCACTCCCAGAACTATCACTCAGCAACTGGTCACCACTAACTTCTGAGAAAGAAATGGGAAGAGTCTCTGCAAGCCTTGTAGCACCAAGCATGTCTTTGGGATTGCACTGGGACTTCCGCTGCTGGCAGTCCTGCTCAAGGTGATCTCAAAGGAATAAAACATAAGAAAAGTGTGAGATTTCTTCCCAGTTACATGCTGTGTGTAGCCAGTCAAGGAAGTCAAATGAACTCTTTAACTCAAGGCAGATAAAGCAATCCATCCATTTCCCTGTCTTCCCAAGAAGTCTGTTCTGCTGGCCAGGAAACAGCAAAGCACAACTGTGCTCCAGCATGCCCCCTCTGCCTGCTCTCCTAAACTGTGGCTGGGAAAGCAAAGGTAAATCTATGCATCTTTGTAGTGATATTGAGGTAGTATACATTGATGTAGTATACATTGATGAAAAACTGCTTAACAGGAAAAGAAGATCACATTTTAATGTGGACAGTCTTCTAAGGGTCATCTTTCCAAGCTTATCCTGAGTCATGAACTAGGAAAAAAAAAAATGTGCTCTGCTTGTTCTGTAGGCAAAACTGAAGTTCAGTCTTCACTTCTCTCTAGTTTTAAATGCACTAGGAATTACAGCATTCATACGAATAATGGTAAATACAAGGGGAGGATTCCTTCCAGAATCAAGATGCAGTTGGTGATTTACAAGAACCAGCATTATACAGGAGCTTAAGGATACCTGGCAAATTGTACCTTCTTTTTCTAGAATGAGAACACAGTTCCACACGTACTTAAACACGTGTCACTCCACAGGAAGGAATAAAGGGTGACCAACCCTTTGCTGTTGTTACTCAAACACCAGCTTTAGGCACGTGGGAAAGCAGGGCAGGAGGATGAAAAGCCAAACCAAAACCACTGTACCTCACACAGAATTTTTTGAAATTCCAGTAAGAAGTCACAATGCACAAAACCAAACAAAAGATATATGCAGGAGCCAAAAATTAAAGACAAAGGACTGAGAAGAATTCATGCTGGGAGGAAAGGAGGGAGGAAAGGAACTGTGAGTGCTTCTCAGACATTTCTCAGCCCACCTCAAGGAGAGAGGAGGGGAGAGAAGGGGGTGAGAGCCTCTTTCTTGCTGCCTTTTGTTTCCCTGCTTCCTCTCCATTTTCTACTCCATCTCTTACCCTGGCCCCTGCACTTCCCAACCCCCGCTTCTCTTTCCCAGAGTGGAGTGTACCACTCGGGCCGGATTAGGGCTCCTTACCTTACTGCAGACCTTTCATTCCTTCGCACAGCCACAGTGGAGAGGAAAACGTTGAATCCCTGTTTGCTAGCCTCTCTCCCTTTTCTGTGCACACACAGAGACACACACTCACATACACACGTTTACTTGTTTGCTTTCTCCCAGCCATGGAAGAGGACAGCAGCACGAGCTTCATCGCTGGGCGGCAGCGGCGAGAAGCTGGAGGGCAGCAAGCGGATATTGGCTGCCTCCATCTCTCAGCACACGGCTGCAGCTAACCTGTTGCCTGCCAGAACCCTTTGCCTGCCTGCCTGCGGCTGACAGCACCAGCAGCAGGAAGATCTGTCTCCAAGCCCAGGACTAGAAGGAAACTGGAAGGTTTTCCTACTGCAGTGGCACCTCTCTCTGCGTGCTCCAAACAGTGGTAGCTGCCAGCAATCATTAACTACTTTTAATGGAGAGAGGAAGGTGTCAACAGCCCAGCCTTTCAGGTTGATGGAAAAGTCCTGATCTAGCCAGACATGTCCAGATAATGAAGCTCTTTAAAAAGAGGGAGGAATGTAATGCCAAGTTTATCTTCACCCTGTACTCCTCCTACCAGTCCCCCTTATGTTATTTATCAGCATACCACTATGGCTAGTAGGAAAGGAGTGGTGGCTGTGGAAGGGCTAGACTACAGACCAACTCAGTGAAGTGGGATACGTTTGGAAGCAGCCAAATGGCAGGGAGGGAGGCAGGGAGAGAGGCAAGGAAGGAGAATGAGCTGTGAGCTGCCAAAGCCCCAGATGAGGCCATGAAACCCTGGAAGGGAGCAGTAGGCAGGCACTGGTGTTGAAGATGACTCAGAGTGAAAAAGCAAGGAAAGTGGTAGGTGGGTGGTGGGAGAGAGGTGTTATGACTAAAAGCTGAATTTACTGCTTGTGAATCCTAAATCTGAATAGGAAGAGGGAAAAGGCTGAGGTCTTTTTTTTTTTTTTTTGGGGGGGAGAGTTGCTTGTTTGTTTTTGTGGGATACACTGGTGATGGTGGGAAATAAATGCCACCTTATCCAAGTGTTTCTGCTGCTTCTTTCAGCCTGTAACCTGCCTGCCTAAAACCAGCCTGCGGCAGCTTTTCCTAAAGCTCCCTGCTCCTGCCTGCGCCTGGATGCTGCACCAGCTCACAGGAGTGAGCAGATCCTGTTCTCCCTGATTCCCGCCTGTCCAGCCGCTCTTACTCTGCCGTTAACCCTACTCTCTTTTCCTTGTTACCCAGTTTTTAGACCCAGCCTCTTTTCAGCTTGTTCCCTCTCCCCTCCCCCTTGCTTCAGAAAGGCTTGCCCGACCTCTTTGGGAGCCAGCCAGGCAGGAGGTGGCCGGCAAGCCGGACTATCGGACGGCAGTCCCGTCCTGCGCTCAAAGGCCTACGCTGTGCATACTACACCATCACTGGCACAACCGGATTCTGCCCCCCTGGCAGCGCCCTCCTCTCACACCCGTGTTAAACGGAGCGCGCGCCCAGGACACCGGGAAAGGAAAAGTTCCCGCAATTGTTCCTGGCCCGGCGTGGGAGCCGCGGGCTGTCGCTATCCCGCCTGCACCGCAGCCAAGGACACTCCGCCCTCCCCCTGCTCTCCTGCTGCCTCCCCGGGCTGGCTCCCACCTTCCCCGCCACAAAGCGCTCCTGTCTCCCCTAGCGCCGCGGTAAACACTGGCCCACCCGCCCTCCGCGGGCAGCAGCGCAGGCGTCCCGCAGACCTGTCCTCCTCCGCCCGCGCAGGAGGCACCGGCTGCCTCCCCGCGTCCCCAGCGAATCCAGCGCTCCCCGGGAAGTGCCCGCAAACTGCACGGCGGGACACCCCCGAAAAGCCCCCCCGGCCGGCTCCCTCCACAATCTGCCGCGGCACATCCCCAAACCTCCCGTTCTCGTTCTAAAGAAAGACGAAGAGCTCGCCGGGCAAGGCACGGCACGAGGCACGTCGGGGTCACCGGGACACCCGCGGTCGGCAGCCCGCGGCCCTACCTGCGAGCCACAGGAGGACGATCCAGCCCAGGACGTGCCCATTCATCTTCCCGCTGGCCCGAGCGGCGCGGGCGAGCGGGCAGGCACCAGGCGCGGAGCGGGGGCGCGGCAGGGCGGGCACGACCATGCCGCGGGGCGGCGGGAAAGGCCCGGGGGGCGGCCCCGGCAGACGCTCCCGCAGCCGCCTCCCCTCAGAGCCGGCCGGGCGTAGCGCCGTGTGTCTCCGCTCCTCCCCTGCTGTCGGCCCCTGCAGCGGCGGGGGGAGGGGGGACACTTGTCAAGGCCGGCCCCTCCGCTGTCCGGGCGTCGCGGCAGGCGGGGACAGCGCGGTGGCAGGGCTTGGCCAGGCGGGGGGCGGCTTCCCGAAGCAGTTCCCCTAGCTCGCTTTCCCCGGCGAAAGCGCGTTGAGATTGCCAGGTGCTGCCGGGGGGTGGCCGGAGCTCGCCTCGGCCTGCCGGCACATAGGCACGTTTCTCTGCAACTACTTCAAGCCCCCCGCTCCTTGCCCCGTCCCGGTTTACAACTTCACTAGTGAACACTGGGAAATATCCACTGCGATCACCTGTCCTCCCAGAGTTTAACAAATGTATGCCTTGGGAAATGAATGTAGACTGTTCCAATTCGGAATTTCCCTGGGGTTTCCACTTTCAGCATGGGCACTGATGCAACTAATTACTGTAATTTTAGATTAAGATACTGCTTTGAGCAACCTGGTTTAGTGGACAGTGTCTTTGCCTGTGGCAGGAGGGCTGGAACTAGATGATCTTAAGGTCCTATCCAACCGAACCGATTCTATGTTGTTATGATTCTAACTCAACCCATTTATGATGATATAATTTTAGATGAGAAGGAGATATTCTGGCTGTTAACGATGGCCAGCCAAGTTGTGGGGTGTTAAATTTTCATGCCACCATGACACTGGAAGGGGGTGGAAGTATTTTTGGAGGGGCACAGCCAACAAGAAATACAGCTGAAGAAGATCACTTCTAAAAAGATGGATTTGGCTGTGAAATGAAATGGTTCTGGCCACAGTGAACACATGTATACACACATACTATACTTAAAACTTCTAAACTTCCTATGAAAGCAAAATAAGTCAGTGGAATTGTCCAGAGGCCTAGAGCTGGCTAAATAGCAACATGCTCTTTGGCGGCTCAGCACCAGAGAAGCACCTTCCAGCATGGCACCCACCATTCACAGCTTCCCTTTGCATGTTGTTCATCTTCTGGCATTTTCTTTTCAGGCACTTGGCTGGTGTTTGGATTCTGCAGGAGTCAGTGAGCCCCCTGAGAGGTGGGAGTAGTCTTCAACTTCTCATCTGGAATCTGACAAAGAACATAAAGGACCTTAACATCCTTCCAACCGTAACTATTCTATGATTCTATGATTCTGGTTTTCTAATGCAAAGCTGGGCCCCAGAGGTGTGTCCCAATGCTGAAGGCAGGGCACACAGGGGTGCTGACAGTGAAACTGAACAAGCCATTGGCATTCTAGCCAATATTTTCTGACTGCCTGTAGATCCCTCATAATTTTTCCTTTCAGGCTGAACCTCTCTACAGGCAAGATAAGCTCATTTCCAAAGCGTGAATAAAAATAGATCAACAATTTCTGAGTGAAAAAGCAAAACAGCATGTTTGCTATGATAAAAGATGTGTTGAAACATTTTACTTGTTTTTGAACAGTTGCTGTACCTCTGTTAATAGTGTTAAAGTGGAATTAAGCAAGGAGGTAATCCCTAGGCAGCAAGTCTGGGTTTAAGTGTTTTATTCAGTGCTACTCAATGTCATTTAAAAATACTTTTCACATTGTTTTTATTCAACATTGTTGTAAAAAAAAAAAAAAAAGAAAACAAAACCCTACACCCCAATTGGTGTCCTGGTGTTCCTCTGACCTAATACATGATGAATTTAACTGTTTTGCAGCACTGGCAAAAAGCCACTATTAAGAACCAAGACCCTGTTATGCTAAAGAATGTACATATACAACAGCACAGAGAGCTGATCTCCTTCAGCACATAGTGATCTGACACCCCACTGCCTCTGTGCATACTTGAAGGTGGAAAACACAGCAGAAACTCCTGTTAGAGCCACAGCTTCAGCTTCCAGAAACAACTTGGATGGAGCTGTGATCCTTTGCATCAGTTGAGGGCATGCCTCACCACTGTTACAGGCTATAATACATGAAGATTTGTAAGGGCTGACTCCTGAAAGGTGAACACAAAGCTATTTTTCTCTCTTTCCTGTAACTATTTTTCCTGATAACCCTCAAAACTTCAAGTGAAATCCTGGTGCCTTGACCTTCTGTGGCTTAATTGGCCAGCACCTGACCCAGAGTTTCCTGTGACAGTGCTGATATTGATATGATCTCACTGGGAGCAGTACAATCCCTTGTGCGTCACTGTTGTTAGCTACTCCTAGCATGGTTTGGTTGGTTTTTTTACCCTACTCCAGCTTTTGCAAATAAATTTGGCATACATCAGTTTTGCTAAACTTTTGACTCACAACAAAGGAAGGAAAGATTTTAAATAGAAGGAAGCACCATTGTTTTGCCTGTAACATTGGATTTATAGCTGCTTTGAAATTTTTATACTCAAACTCACTGTAGGGTTCTTTTTCACTTAATGTGATCTGTCATTCGTATATATGCAGATATGATGGATGCCTGAGCCCTGAACAGATGTTCCAGATCTCCATAGACCTTTGATCTGAGTATTGCAACATCTGAGCTGGCTTAATAGTTAATGCTGGGATGTTGTCTTTCCTTTTCCCTAGTTAGGAGGGCTGCAGTTAGCCCAGTTTGACCTCCAAAGGGTGGGTAAATTTCTATGCAATTAGCCAGATTGCTTCAAGCCACAGCCCAGCAGATATTCACTGTCCCTTGAAAACAGCACACTGTAGACTTCAACCTTTGTCTCCCTCAGTCACTTGACAACCCGAACAGCCAAATTCCCCGTGCCTGTGCTGCATAATTTATCCCTAGACTGAATTGGAAACATGCCACACTACAGCACTGTTTGATATAAGTGATATTGTGGCTCTATCTGGATCAGTTCCCCTCTAAGCAATGGGTTCATGAACAAATTCAACTGAATAATATGGACACAAACTCACTTTTTGTTCATGCTGTAGCAGTTGCTGACTCTTGCCTACTACTTCACTCCTTCTTCCTTTCATCCACTAGCATGGGTCTTTTGTGGTCATTTCCTCTGTTGATAAGAAAATGACCTTATCATGATAAGCAGAATCAGCTTTTTAAGTTACCAGCTGGAATAATTTACACCAGCACCTCACTCTGAATGACCTGTCTCAGCAACATCTCTGAAAACCTTCTACACTCCATTAAGATACTTCTCTTCATGCCTACTTTTGCACATCCATTCAGCCCCCCAGATTTCCCTTGTAGAAATTTCCATAGAAACAGAGATTTCAACAGCTTTCCAGGATGTCATACTAGATTCAGCCATTAGACACTGCTCTTTTTATTTAGTACAGAGACCAGCACATTACAGTAGCTATTAAGTAACAGATCACCAAATCATAGCATTTAGTGAGTGTCTTCAGAATAGCTACTAACTAAAACTTTTCCTTGTTTACTTTGTTACACTGAAATCTCTTATTAATCATTGATAGATTCACAGCAAGAGAGTGCTGAAATATATGCACTCTGGGCATGTTATTTTTTCTGAGCTGCCTGGCTACATTTGATAGCACAATAATACAGAGCTTTTACTACCATTAATGTCAGGAGTAAGTGATACGGATACATAAACTGCTTTTGATCTTAGTAATCACATTTGTACCAAATGTTTAGAATACTTAATGGGGAAATTTTACTTTCTCATTCCAATGAACCTGGAGTTCTGTAATACAAATTCAGCATCAGAAAACAAAGCAAAACAACCAATCGAACAAAAAAAATCCCCCCAGCATCTTTCTATGGTGTTCAGTCCTCTGTATAAATTTCCTGTGCTGCTCCTGATTCTTTTTCATATACCAAAAATCACAGAGTCCCTTTGCTACACTTTTAGAAAGAACCTATAATTTTCATTTAAGTAAAACACTAAGTGCACATCAGCAATAATGTTTTGTGAAGTTATCATATAAGCACAAGATCATAAGTAAATTATCCCAGCTCTTCTGTGTGTCACTATAAGCAAAAATACAAAGAACAGGAATAAGACAAACTCTGCATATCTACAGATAACCAAGGAGATAATGAGTTGTTAAATCCTCTATGGGTTTGGCTGTAGAGAAACTGTGGGCAGCACAAATACCTTCAGGGAGCTGGAATTCACAAACTGGGTATTTGTTATTGTCATATCCAGCTTTTTTAATAAAATAGGCCACATCACTTTGCCACACTACATCCCTTTTGAACTACAGCATATCTATTAGAACTCGAATCGCAGAATACTTTGGGTTGGAAGGGATCTCACCCTGCCCCTGATTTCAACTAACTTCACCTTCTAGTATTGTAAAGCTAGATGGAAGGGCCTTCTTAAGGCATTTCTGAACAGAGATAACAACAGGTTATGATCAAAGCACACTTAGCATTCTCTCTGGAAGTTCAACAGACTTGTTATTTTTTCTATATTCTTGAGCAAACACCAGATTTGGAAAGAGCAACCCAGGCACTGTTAAAATTCCTTATTTAAAATTACATTTTGAGACATCCTAAGCTAATGGTTTAACTGGGGACTGGGTAGTCTCTGTATAGTTGCAATTACTTGATTCAGTATTGTGTGTCAAGGCACATGCCTCGTGTCTGAATGCATTACCTTTAGTAACCACACAATATCTTTTTGATGGAATTACAAACAAGTATGACAGAATCTATTTTCTGCAAACCCACGTTGATGGGCATTCATTACATTAATTCATTATTGAAGCACCTCCTGTATCAGTGATTCTATTCTTTTGCCTGGGATTCCTGTCAGTCTGAAAAGCCTGTAATTACCCAGGTCATCCTACTTAGGGCCAAATCCAAAACAAGACTTTGAAAAATGGTACCTAACATTTAGAACTGCAATTTAAAACACCTTCATTCAGCAGCAGGTTGAGATTGAAAACTCACACGTACTGTCAGAATTGACTACACACTTAAAATTTTCCTTCTTTGCATGCTCAGATAGTCCTGAGAACATAGATGTCTAAGAAGCACCCAGTCTAAGGCTCACATACATCTAGGTTGTCACAGCCATGTCCTTGTTTTCCACCAAGGCCAGGTCCCTAGGAGTTAAGTGTTGGCATATCAAATAATTTAATTAAGTGCCTTAAAAATAAATAAATAAATATATAGATAAATAAATACTGCTTTTATCTGCTGGAATGACACCAGTGTTAAAAAAGTTATTTACTGATTGGTATAAATGGTACAGAGATCTCCTTTGCCACCTAAGTTGAGAAGCAGAGAATCAAAGAGTTAAAACATAAGTTCCTTCAGAGACTCTGGGCTCTCCTCAGGGCCCTGAGGAAGAATGCTGATGACATGGTGATCTGAAGATGATCTGTTCCCTGTTTTATCTCTGCCCCCCATCCCACTAGAAACATCCCTTCTGTCTCTGCTGCTTATGAACTTTATTTTCCAACCACACCTGTAGGCCTACAAGAGCTATTACTAGAGCCTTATGTTTTTTCAAACAGTTGATGAATATATTATCTAAACTTCTTTAAAAGGAACGGCTGCTGAAGGGTGGGTCTCAAGGCTGCAAAGGAGAGAAGAGAACATGGTGTGAAAGAACGTAAAACAAATGTGCACAGATGCACTCCTTAGCAACAACTCATAGAGAAATGTAAGAGTAAATACTGGCCTTTCTGCCTGAAAAACTAGACTCTGAGCAGAACAGCGTGCTGACAAGATAAAAGTTATTGTTATTCGTGCTGATAAGATAGTTATTTCTTGCAGTGGCTCCTCAAGAGATTTAGCATTAATGTATCAGGAACTGGACCAGAATATGAATGATTTTTCACAAGTGACTTTAAAAATCCTTCCCTGTTCTCATTGAGTTTACATTACGATTTTATACATTTTCAACAATGTCACAGAATCATAGAATCATAGAATAGTTAGGGTTGGAAAGGACCTTAAGATCATCTAGTTCCAGCCCCCCTGCCATGGGC
>WYDI02024388.1:10676-47988 GCA_009867235.2 Psittacus erithacus
GCCTCAGCACCCTCCCAGGGAAGAGCTTCTGCCTAAGAGCTCATCTCAGTCTCCCCTCTGGCAGGTTAAAGCCATTGAAAAGTTCACCCAGTTACACTGGGTAGGAAAATGAATCAATGAGTTAAGGTGAGCAATTTGTCATCTTCCTTTTGACACAGTGTGTGTGCATGGGTGTTAGGGGAGCTCGGTGCTCACTGAGCAGCGGTGCTTGTGGGGGCTGGCCATGGTGGTTCCTGCTCCGTGAGCAAGCAGCTCCTGTGAGCAGTGGGCTGCTCCGAGTGCAGGGCGGGCTCCTCATGGATTTCCTGGAAGAGGCAGTCCTGGCCATCAGGCAGATCTGCCAGGAAAAGTACAGGTCCCCGGAGGCTCCTCTGTGCAGGCCTCGCGTCCCTTTCTTCACTCATCCACCAGCTGCCTGTCTGCTCAGATGGACTTTCCCTTCATGCCCTCTGTGGGCTGTGCTCTTGGAAACACAGCAGTCCGCTTCCAGCCGCCATCTCGAGGGTCTGGGTTTCAAACCTGGCACAGCCTTTGGAATACAGAAGCCATAAGGACCATGTCCAGGCACCAATGTGCTGGGATGATGCATCTTGAACAAGCAGAGCTGGAAATTTCACTTTCAGCTTTTCCAACCACCGCTGCCACACTACAGAATGCTCTGTTTCTCTATTTGGCTTTCCCACTGTTTGTCTTTCGAGACAGCTTTTATATAACTGAGTTTTACAGCATGTTAAAAGTCTGACCTTTTAATTTAGACTTTTATTATTATTGGGAGAGATCTCAGCCTTGTGTGCTCTCCTATTTTCCAGCTGTAATTATACATGATGCGGAAGGCATGGAGCTTGCCCGTGTTCTCACTATCTCAGTGGACAGTGGACTGCTTCCATTACTTCTCTCATGGACTGCGGTGTCTTCCATGTGAGTCCCAAAGAGCGCACAAGATAGCATTTGAGACTGTTAAGTAGCAGTTCCTGTGCTTGAAGATTACTCCTTTTTTCAGCTTTACTGATTAGAGTTCTGTCTTTCAAGGACCTGAATAATTTTCCATGAGGATGAAATGACAGAAGATGAAGATCTTGGAATCATGTGATGGTTTGGGTTGGAAGGGACCTTAGTTCCAACCCCCACGCCCTGGGTTTTTATCTCAGAAGTTAATAATTGTTACTCCTCATTTTCCTTTTAATTTGTTCCAGGTTTGAGCTATTTGGAAGATGAAGCCCAGGCTGCAGTTGGTGTTCTTTATCTGGATTCTCTTGATCTGGCGCACAGAAGCGGAGTTCTTCACATCCATAGGTATGGAAAGAACCAGTGCATGATGTTGTGATGTAGTTAATGCAATTGCCAGTTAAGCCCGGTCTGCCTTAGGAAAAGCCACCCTTTTGCGTCCTTGATGCTGTTCTGCATTGCAAGTCTTGTGTCAGTGCAGCATTTGCAGTTGATGATCACAATGTGCTGTTATCCATGATACACAAGGCTCTGGGGGCTCTGTCAGTAAAATAAGACAGAGCAGGCACATAAGGCACAGGCAGCCATCCTGAAGAGAGCACAAACCTTCTGCTAAAAAGCCGAGTCCTGAATGTGAGTTATGAAAAGAATGGAAGTGATAAATATGTGAAATATTTTCTTTGCCAGAAGCTGAAATCTCGTGTCTTAGAGTTGGAGTTAGCTGTCAGAAGGGGCGAATTAACATCACGCCTGTATGCTTTGTAGGACCTCAGTAAATCCTGAGGAATTCAGTTCTTGTATTCTAATAACTGTGGTAGAACCAAGTGTGATTGTGGTAGAGCCTAAAAATAAGCACCAACAGAGTTGTCTGCGGTAATTTGGTCTAATGCTTTCCTGTGGAATAATGTGGGGAATTCTCCCCTGTAAACATGTTGGAGATTAACTACAACTGGCTGTTCTCCGGAGCATGCTCTGACCTCAGTGGAGCTGCTTGTGAATGGCAAAACTCAAAACTCCTGGTGGTTTCTTCCCCAACTCTGGAAACAGCACAACCTGCTGACTTTCATCTACTTAATCATGCCTCGTTAATAATTACTTTGGAATGCTGAAACTGAAGCTGTGGCTGCAGTTAGAAATCTCGTCCGGTCTTTCAGTGGTTGGTCTTTGAAATCAAAGTTTGTCATAGCAATTAGGATTGACGTGCCAGCAATTACCACTAATGCCTATCAGGAGCGTGTGTGTGTCAGTCTGTACATGTTAGTCTGAAATGCCTCTGTATTTAATGTTGTGTTTCCGCAGTTACTTGTATTGAAAACTTGTAGTTTTAAGTGGTGCTGATGGTTAAGCTAATAATTTAGTAGTGTGACCCAATCTGTATCCAAAGCATCTGTTCTACGTACAGCAACTACTTGGATCTTCCGTTGCTTTGACTAAATAGCTGTATTAATGTCAAAGCTTTCTTTTGATTCTTCTGTACAATTGTAATACTAAAAGGAACTTGGGGGCAGTGGAAGGGTCCCAGCAGAGCTGTGTGAGCCATTGAAGGTGGGATTTCAAAAGTCCCTTGAACCTTTGAAATCATGCCGATGTGTACACCAGCTTTTGTGGTTTATGGGTGCTGAAGTGCACACCCGTAACTTGTCTGGCTTGTGGTGGTTTTAGTGGCCCTAAGGCATTTCAAATCAGTCTCCTGTGCTGTTGGAAATGGTTACTTTTTGAGCTGTGATCAACATTTGCTCATACTCCTGGTTTTAGGTCAAATGACAGACCTGATTTATGCGGAGAAGGACCTGGTACAGTCTTTAAAGGACTATATCAGAGCAGAAGAGAGCAAGCTCTTGCAGATTAAAAGGTAGGGGGAGAGGTTTGTGTAATGAAGGGTGATAAAATGGCTCGTCTGTGTTCAGTTATGGTACGCCTTTGTCACCACTCTTCGCTGCTGGATTGTGTTAGTACTTCCTCAGTAGTTAATCACAGTGAGACCTTAGGTACTAACTTGCTTGTAATTCCCATAAACCTGCAAAGAGGGGGCCCTGCTTCAGGTTTTGTTTAGTCTTTGGCTACTTAGAACCTGTCTGCTGGGCTCTTCCTACTCTTCCCTGTCCTTGTACCATCACACTGCTCCCTTGGAGAAGCAGGAGAGGCTTCTCCATGTGAGTTGAATGCCTCTGAGTGCCAGCGTTCTGCTACCTGGAGTAGCACTGCTTATAATGGCAAAGTGTGCCAGTGACATCTTGTGGAGTGTGCACTAAATCCCCGGCTGCTTTACTGTGTTGGCTTTGCCCTCAGGAACAGCTCTCCCACTTTGTTCTCCTCAGTTGCCAACCTGGCTATAGCACATCTTGGACACGCTGAAAACTGATGGCTAAGACTTATTGCAAGTGAGATGCATCCTACTTTAATAAGGTTTAAAATAATAGGAAAACAAATACCTTCTAAAGGAAAAAGACTATTATAATTAAATCAGTTGTAATTCACTTTATCCTTGTGAAGTTGAAAGCTTGAAAGCTGGTTATGATGGCAAAAGCAGCAATAAATTGATTTTAGCTGTGTAATTAGAATGACTTAAGAAGGAAGACATGCGTTCATAAATCGTTCTCGGACTGAGTTGTGCACTTCTTATTCCAGCTGGGCTGAAAAACTGGATGTGCTGACCAGCAAATCAGCCTCAGATCCAGAAGGGTACCTGGCACATCCTGTAAATGCATATAAGCTGGTGAAGCGTTTAAATACTGACTGGTTGGAATTGGAAAACCTGGTTCTTCAGGATACAACGAACGGTAAGGAGTTACAGGAGATGGGATAGCAAGAGGTAGCCTTACAGCAGAGTTGCTTATCCTCCTTGTATTTTGGGCAGCTGCAAATGCAGCTGTGGCTGAAGTATTACTGCCAAGTTTGTTTGAGATTCAAACTAAGGACTGGCTCTTGTTAACTGGTTACCCAAGTGAGTGAAACCTGCCACTGGAACACATCTCAGTGAAGACGCAAACTGTTACTAGTTTTGTTTGAGGAAAATGGAGGAATAGGATATGCTGAAGTTGTCACCTGTGTTGGCAGCCATTGTTTTATCCCTGTTCTTGAGCTTTATGTTCTTTACATATATAAACTTACTCATCTGCTTTCCCAGTCTGTTACTTCTCTTGGTGACCATTGCTTTTGGACCACGTCGATCAGTAGATAAGATTTAAGACTCAAGATGAGACACAGACTGAATTATTGGAGGAGTTTGTATCAGGCCCGGCATTTGGAAGTGGCAGATGTTGTAGCCAGTTTGTTGATAACAGGGTAATAAAGAATTGCTCTCTGTAAACCTGTCCTCTTAAATCAAGTATTTCCATTACTGATCTTTGGGTTTTGCATCCTGTTGTCAGTGCCTGCCTGGATTTCCTTCCAGAGTTTATTTTTTTAAATGGAGGTTTATTTTCACTGGACTCCTTGTAAGTACGGGAGAAGATGCTATGTTTTTAGGCCAAACGCTGCATGTTTTCCCGTTCTACTCTGCATATGCCAAAGTTTAGGTAGTTGGTTTTTTTCAGCCAAGATTTTTACTGCTTTTTGGAATAGGCATCCTAGATGGAAATAAATTACTCAGTTCTATTGAGTGCTTCTCTCTAATCCTTTTTCTGAGGTGTCCTTTCCCACTTATGCTTACTGTATGACCTGAAATGGTTGGGTGGTTTTCCTTCAGCCAATGGCCCTCATATCTGCCCAACCAACCTGCTGTGTAACCTTGATACGGTTATGTAGTACACTTTATTCCATTTCGAAGTGCTTTCTGGTCTTCCTTGTCAGATTTAAAAGCCTTTTCCTGAGTAAGGTCCTACCCTTACTTAGGGGATCCTGGATCAGGGTCTCTGCCCCCTGAGCTGACATTTGAGATGCTGGAGTAGAGAGTCTGAAATCATCATTTAGTGCTATACTCTGCAGTTGTCTGTGTGGATGTTGCAAGAGAGCTGATGAAAGCTGTTCATTTTCTTGTCTCTTGCTAGCATGAAAACTTAAGATCATTAGATTCACATTGTACTTTAGTGATTGTGTGGCACAAGAAAACTGTGGGGTTTAGAATTTTATCCTTTTTCCCTTGCTCATGAGCTGTATTTTCAAAATGGGACAGAAAACAATGTTTTCCTATCTTGAGAGCATAATAAGTGGCTTTAAATCTGGATTACTTGCATCTCAGTTCCCAAAACTAAGCAGATGCTTCCTCTTCTGTGTTAATCCTGTACTGATACTTACTCACATGCTGACAGTTACATCTTTCCCTTTCACTGCAAAGGCTTTATTGCAAATCTTACAATTCAGCGTCAGTTCTTCCCAACGGAAGAAGATGAGACTGGAGCTGCGAAGGCTCTGATGCGCTTGCAGGACACGTACAAACTGGATCCTGAAACTCTCTCTCGTGGCAACTTACCAGGTAAGTGCACAAAGGGCTCTTTTCCTTTACAAGGAAGGAAGTGGTTTTCCAAAGAGGCTTTGTTGAGTGACTGTTCTCCTGTTCTTTATCTATGAAATGGGGATTAATAAGTTTTGCCCCAGTGAGATGTTTTGGGCAATCCATAGGTGTATTGGGATGATTCAGTGTTTTGGCAGCTGAGCCCTGATAAATGTTGCTGCTGCTTGTAAGAGACTTACTGGAGCAGGGTATGGTTGTTAGCACTACGCTGTTTAAAACTCAGTAGGCTTCATTAGAGTGTGGGTAGCTGAGCTGGCAGAGCAGTTTTAGTTGTTATGTGTAGGTTATTAACAATGAACTTAATTTAAAGTCTTTATCTGTGCATCGCCTGAGCAACTGGAAATCAGTGCAGATACAGTCAAATGGATACCCAGTTTGTCTAAATAACCGTCAGCTTGCTTAATGCAAATTTGCATCTCCAGTAAAGAGCAAAGAAGCCAGCTCTGGGTGTAGGCAGGCTTCTCTGTTCATCTAACAGTGTTTGTAGGTTCTGTAAAACCTGTTAAGATGCTGGTCTGCTCTGCCTTTGTCTACAGTAAAAAACACAATAGCTTAACACTAATATCTATGTTAAACTTCTCTTGGTTTCCAAAGGAATGAATGTCACAGAACTGGGATAGAATTTAATCTCTAACTTTGAAGCATTGTCTTTTAGAAGCCTTTTTGGGTGATAAAAGTATATTTACTGATATTCCTTAATACACTGTCTTCCTGGTTTTAGGAACGAAATATAGGTCCTATTTGACAGTAGGTGACTGCTTTGGTATGGGGAAGACTGCTTACAATGATGGAGACTACTATCACACAGTACTGTGGATGGAGCAAGCCTTAAAACAACATGATGAAGGGGAGGATACGACAGTCAGCAAAGTGGAGATCCTAGATTATCTCAGCTATGCTGTTTTCCAGTTTGGGGATTTGCACAGAGCCATGGAGCTAACCAGGCGGCTGATATCCCTTGGTAAGAACAAAAGACCTGCTATTTGAGCACTGAGGAGTGGTGCCAGCAACAGAGCCCAGAGCAGCCATGGGTCCATATGGGTGTGCTGACTGGAAGGGTGTCCTGCCAGATGACGTATAGGTCCTGGGGAAAAAACCCCACAGTCTGCTTCTGCGTGAAGTATCTTTAACAAGCTGTCTGCTAGTCTGTGCTGTTACCTAAGATCAGATGTGTGTTTGGCTGCAGGATCTGTGTGCTTTGCTTCAGTGTCCTGAGATGTTTGGTCAGGATGTCTGAAGTGGTGATGTACCAGGTATCGGCAGAGTGCTGTGCTGTATCTTCTGTAAAGTCCTCCTGATTTCACGTATTCCCCTTTATTCTTCAGTGTGGGTGCTCTTTGATGACAGAAGAATACTTTGCCTGAGCTCTTAGAGTGTTTCTTGCTGAATACCCAGAACAGATTGAGTTTCTGAAAACCTCCTTTTATCTCTGCTCTGTTTCTAGCTGTCTCTTGAGTAAGCAAATAAGCATTGCTTCCTATCCAATATTGCCTGCTTCCTGCATTGGAAAGGTTTAGCCTCCCCAATTAGAGTTAACATCTACTGTGTTACGCATTTGTATTTATTAATCAGTGGTGGTTCTTAGCTTGGATGTTAACTGCATCCTGAGTGTGGGTGAAGCCTTTCTATTGAAAAATAAGTATCAGTAATTTCTGCAGACACTGGGATTCATAGATTAAAATGTACAAGAATATGAATATGGAATGTAGCTCCCTCTGCAATACAGCTTAGCACTGGTAGCAGAATGTAAGTCCTTATCAGCACCAAACAGTGGAACAGACTTGGCAGTCCCATGGGAGCAGCAGCTTCCTCTGCTCTGGCTCAACTTCCTCATCTGACCACTATTAGCCTGAGCTCTAATGAGAGGTTATTTCAGTGGCCTTTTGGGTTAGTTCTGCAAGATAAGCACAATAGGCTTGGGAAGGCCAGAAGGGAAGGAAACTGCTGTAGGTGCAAGTGTCCAGAAGCATTGGTGAACAGGGAACTGTTCCTTCTTGGTTTTGCTGGGTAAAGATCTGATGATGATGTTTGTTGATTCATACCAACTATCATTAATAAATCACTAATGATGGGTCCAGTGATGTTAGTGATGCAGGGTACCTCCCATGTAATCTTGTTGCAAGCATCTAGAGATGGGTGCTGCAGGTGGGCTGTTAGTGACCACCACCATGTCCTTCTGGGCTTCCAGACTTTGGAGGACATATCTGGGACCAGAGTCTGTGGCTGGAACTCCACAGTCCTTGATTAAAGGCTTGTGCAGTGCAGATGAGAAGCATGGCGGAGAGCAGGAGTGCAGAAAGTGGGCTAGCTTGATCTCTGCTTATCTTGGATAGAACTGGGCAGAAAAGTTGAGAGAAAAGCAGGGATGTGAAGGCCAAAACCTCCTCTGTTTCTTGGAATGCAGATTTTTGTGATGGGTCCTTCCAGAAAAGACTCTTTTGCAGACTGTGGCTACCTTCCCTGTGCAAAACCAGGATCATCCCAGCGCTGCTTTTTGGTGCAAACTGGAGTCAGTGTTTTTGGTAGCCTGATAATGCTTTAAGAATGAAAGAGTTTTTGCTGCCTCGATGAAGAAACTTACTTGTGTTAACTGAGATCCTGAGATCACTTAACTCTGTGGTTCTGTTTTTCTCCCCATGAAGACAGTACTCATGAGAGGGCAGGCAGTAATCTGCGCTACTTTGAGAAGTTGCTGGAGAAGGAGAGGGAGGAGGAGAAAGAGAAGTCAAACAAGACCATGACAACAACAGAACCAGTGGTGCAAAGCGGTGCCTACGAGAGGCCTCTTGACTACTTGCCAGAGCGTGATATCTATGAGGCCCTTTGCAGAGGTGAAGGGGTAAAAATGGTAAGAGGCAAGAATTTCCTGCCTGCTGCCTTTGCACGGGGTGATGGAGCTTGATGGGACGTGGGGAGGTTTTCTTCCTGTGAAGCTGTTTTTCTAAGAAAAGAATAACGTAGCTCTCTCCAGGCTGAGATTTGTATCTTGTGTCTTGGCCTCTCTACCTTCAGTTAATCCTCGGCAGAAAAGCAGTGCTGAACTGTACCTCTTAAAGGTGGCTGAAAATTGATTCTCCTCAGTCTGTCTGCTCAGCTGACTGTACAGAGGTACAGGAGGCTTTTTCCACTGAGAGCTGGTTATGCTTTGCCACACTTGAGAACCGCACTATTCCTTCTTTCTTGCATCTTAGAAATGTCCTGGGGTGATTATTTCAACTGACAAGTCTGCAGTACCTCTTGACAAACATGGCTTTGAATTCGCAGTGCAGGGAGAAGAATCAATTCCATCTCCATAGTCTTAATTATAAGAAGCAGACTTTTACAGCTGGCTGTCTATGTAGTCATTTGCTTAATCTGTAACCTGTTGCGACTTAATTCTCCGAAGGGTTGGTGTTTCAGCTGGTGCTCAGCGGTGTCTGGAGTGGTGTTATGGGGTTTTATTTGCAGTGAGTTGCAGAATCACTCATGCTTACCTCTGAAGTTTGCTGTCTGCTGATGGCTTTTACAGTGTTTGTGGCATGAAACTTGCTCTCTTTTTGTCTTGGCTGATTTAAGTGTATGAAAAATGGTTGAGCAAACAATGTGCTGTTTGATGTCTTGTTCCAGACACCTCGAAGACAGAAAAGGCTGTTTTGTAGGTATCACGATGGAAACAGAAACCCTCATCTGCTCATAGCTCCCTTCAAGGAAGAAGATGAATGGGATAGCCCTCATATTGTGCGATACTATGATGTCATGTCTGATGAAGAGATTGAGAAAATTAAACAACTAGCTAAGCCAAAGGTAAGTTTTCCCTCTTCCGTTTCACTCATGACTGCTAATTCCATGCTTTAATCTCCTAGTCAAGAATAGGCAAACGATTTGAAAGATCTGGTTTCATACTACAGATGATACACTGCAGCTGTGAGCCTAAGGGGAACGATTTCGAAACTGCCTGGTGATGTAGGACCATAGAGCCCAGGCTCCTGAAGGTATTTATGCATTGTTGCACTTAATTATGCACAGTTCTCAGTAAATGGCTTGGAAAACTTTTTGGAAACTAGGGACTAGACCTGTGAAATAGATAACTGATTGGCTTGCAGTAATAGAAGTGTCCGATACACCTGGTCTGCCTTTTGAAATGGAGCTGAACCTCAGAAGAGAGCTAAAGCCCAAATCCCGGCAGAAGTGGGAGGAAATGTTGGTTTTATGTTGTGCTAGAAGAATATCTAGAGTTCCGGGGGTTTCTGCTTCAGGGAACCTGGAATTCACTGCTTCTGTTTAAACTACAGCCTAGACCTGCACAGGGGCAGGCGCTTTAGATGCTGTGGTGCATCCATGAGTGGAGCCATGGTGTTCTGAAGCCACACACTGCTTGTTGGGCATAATATGACACAGTTAACACCAAGCTCTCAAATAATTCCTGGTCTTGGACTTGGGAAGGTCAAAGTACTTGTAAAGATGACTGCACAATGCAATCATTCTCTCAGAGCACTTCAGACCTGACTTTTCCACTTAGATATGCTAGTATGCTGAGTGTAGATCCAACTCAAAGGCAGCAGCTTGGAGTAGGAACCCTAGTTATGATGTAATTCCTATTATTCATGATGTGAATTCTGATGACTGCACACCAGAAAGCACTAAAAAATGCAAAGCTTGTAATTACCTTGCCTGGGTTTTCTGATGTGGGATTTTCTGAGGTGGGATTTTCTGTCCCCTTCCTGGCAGAAGTAGAACAGTGTGAGGTTGGTTGTAGATGCTACACCTCACTCTGGAAGACAAGCATGTAAAACTAAACATGCCCATTTTTATAGATGAATGGTTCATTGTTGCACTCTTCCCGCTCCTGCTATGAAATGTGGTACTAAAACTCCAGTCAGGAGTTACCCTTCTGTATGCGTTTTCAAATGTGAACATCAGTTGTTAACAGCAGTTTGAGAAACTGATACTTCTGAAGAGCATTAATAATTTGGGATGTTCATGACACTGGACTTCAGTGACTACCAGCCAGCTGTGGGAGTGTTGGCAGAACACTCCTGTCCTGGTGGGGTCTCTCACCTCTAGAAATGAGAGAGTTTTTCCTATTGCATCATACTGTAGCACTTCAAGAGCTTCGGATAAAATGGAAATGTAGAACATATCCTTTAATCTATTCTGTCAAATGAAGCACACTCTAAGGCAGCCGTTAATTTTTTTGGTTTTCCCTTTTTCCCTGAAATTCTATGGAAAATCAAGTCTTGCTCATTGAGTTTTGCTCGTATTACTAATGTGAGAGGAATTCCTCATACAATCTAGTGTAGAACTGGGACTAGTCCCTCTAAGAGGTTAATACTGTAGTCTTAAGGCTCAGATTAAAGCTTCTCATTAAAAGCACTCATTTTCTCTAAACTCTTCTCTAAACCTGTTTCTCAGCTGCAGGAATAGCTTTAAATCCTGCAGAGCTGCTGAGGGAATGGAAAGTGCAAGCCCTGTGCTGAGATGGTCCTTAATAAATACAGCGTAACTTCAGCCAGGAAAGTTTAGTTAGCAATCATGGAAGCTTTCAGACAGAGCTCTGAAGTAGTATGTTAGTTTTGGGCTCAGAGATGAGCACTTTCCTTGTTCTAAAATACATCTACCAGAAGTTTCTCCTTTTGGGTCCAAGCACTTCTAGCATTATCTGCACTTTACACTTGCCAGTACTTCTTGTTTTGTGGAGAAGCAACATCTGTGTGCGATTGAGAGGAGCTATATTCAAGTTGCTTTGCATGCTTGTTTTGCAAAACGCAATCACTTCCACTCCAGTGCCAAAAAGCAGTTCCAAGTTCTCAGGCAATACCTTGGAGCTGACCGGGATGGGTCAGGGCAATTCTGAACTCTACTGGAGTGGGCAGCGTAGAGAGAGATCTGCTGTGCAAGTAGGAGAACCTTATTCCCCAAATACAGGCTTGCAATACAGGCATGAAGAGGCAAAAGAAAGGTGTGGAGGGAGGACACACATCTTTGAACTCAGTGCTGTAGGATTTCAGAAGGAAGAGCCAATGGAGCACACGCTAAACTAAATGCAGACTGAGGGGAAGAGTGGGTGAAGCCTCTGGCCAGTCCAGTGTGTTACGGTTCTTCAAAGCCCAGCAAATGTGTTGTAAGGCTGCTTTCCCCACCTTTTCTAAGAGGAAGCCTCGCATTTAGGAGTCAGGTTATACCAAGTGAGGTATAGATTCTATGTCTTAACTGAAGAACCCTGCCAATGAGAAAGAGATGTGGAATAATAAGGAATGTGGTCAGGCTTGGTTTTGTTCCGATTTATTTAGATCGAATGGTAGGTGCAGAAATCAAGCAAGCGTATACAAGCTTGAAAATGGCAGCAGAATGAAAAGTTTGGGAAGCGAAATTATATCCCAAAGCTATGCTTCATTGTACAAGTGAAGGACAAGATTGTCAGCCTGGCTCTTCCGTTATGATTTATGCAGGAGAGTCTGGAACAAAATAACAGTGAGTCAGAATTGCAGCAACAGTTGTGCCAAGAGCTCTTGTATGAGGGACGAGACAGCTGACATAGATTGTGAAGCTGGCTGGAGGCTTACTCAAGTTAAAACGAAGGAAATAATGACTGCATGCTCTGAGGAAAATGCAGCAAAAAAGGCTTTCTGTGACCTATAATCAGGTGGAAGGAAGGAGGCAGGATTTAAAGTGTTTGTGGTTTGCAGGAGTTAAATTTAGATGTGGTCTGTGCTTACTGTCAGAGGAGCGTCCCAGTTCTTGTTCTCAGCTGCAAGTAGAAAACCGAAGTGCCCCGTTGTGTGATGCTAGGACGAGGCCATTGCTTTGACAAACCTCAACAGCTTTGCCAGGATCCAGGCTTTTCCTACAAACGTGGCGATGCGGCTGACTGGTGATGCATAACTCGCTGTTGAAGCTGTGTAGGTGGACTGTGCTTTTACAGAGTTACCTCCGTAATGTCATAACATGTCTCAAACTGTCTCTGTGAAATCAGCGTTCCAGATGTCTTCCAGCAGGAACATCTTGAGCATGAGAGTGTTGAGAGGTGCCCTCAGGAGTTTTCTGCCGCTGCAGATTTGCCTGTCCCATAATTTGTAACTCGTTCCCTTGCTGTTTTTCATCTGAGCATAGGGTTGTTTGTTTCAGTCCATGTGAGGAGCAGGCTGATTAAATTTGTGGAATATCCAATGATTTTCTCTTTGCCAAGGACCTGAGCTTCGTACGTTGTTAACTTTTGTTGTTCCCTCTTGTTAATATTGAGTGTAGCTGTTTAAAGAAGTACCTTCAGAACCTGTTCAGGGAGCAGCACTCATGGATTTAATGAGTATCATGGCTTATGCAGTCAGTCAGATTCTTCATCCAGGATCCAGTGCCAGTTATGGATTGCATTGGTGTTTCTGCACGTACTGTGCTAGCATGAAATCGGACCAAACTAGGTGGGAGCTGTAACTTTCATCCAGTGGTACACTGAAGTTGGGCAAATCAGGTTGATTTTGGTTAAGATGAGAGGGGATTATTTCCTAACCTGTAGTTGATGTGTTTCTTCCCCCTTGGGATTTTTTTTACACAGCTGGCACGAGCCACAGTTCGCGATCCCAAAACCGGTGTCCTTACAGTGGCTAGCTACAGGGTATCAAAAAGGTAAGCAGGGAGTTCAGCTCTGAGGGTTTTGTGCTTAATGCCTGTCATCAGCTACCTGCAGCTAAAAACTGCATGTAACAAAAGCTTCCTTAACAACTGCATGGTAAATGGCTTTTTCAGCCATCTGAGTGAGGGCAGAAGAATCCTTCTGCCTTAGGAAGGGTGGTGGTGTTGTCGGCATTCCGAAATAACATGTTCCAATCCTTCCCTTGTCCTAGCTCATGGCTGGAGGAGGATGATGATCCTGTTGTGGCCAAGGTGAATCGACGAATGCAGCAGATCACAGGGTTAACAGTGAAAACAGCTGAACTGCTGCAGGTTGGTACCTTTGTCCATGGGTTGTTTCTCATGCACGTACCTCATTTCTGGCAAGCTAAAGAGAAATCAGGTGTGCCCTAGATAACAGTCTTGCCATGAAGTGCTCTTTCTCAAAGCATGTTTTGGATTTCTGGAGAGCAAATGCTGTCTTCTGCAGCAGTCCCTTGCAGTTCAATGGGTATTGATGCTTTCTTCCATGCTGTAGGTTGCCAACTATGGAATGGGAGGGCAGTATGAGCCACACTTCGATTTTTCTAGGGTAAGATCACACTTTCAATTATTTCATAGTAGGATGGGGAGGGAGAGCAGGTTGTTTTAAGAGGAAACTCTTGAAACCCTTTTTTGTTAAAGCATTTAATGTATAATCCTGTTGCATGGATGGATGATGACTTTTGAAAAGCCTTTGCACTGCCTTCTCTGATGCTGAAAGTTCAAGGGAAGGAAGAACAAATCTGCCTGCTTGTCTTGGTTCCTTGCACTGTATGGAGACACTAAAAGACAGTCCTGCAGCACTCATATATGCTCTTTCCATTACTTCATTTGGAAACTGAGGTTTGCAAGCCCTGGGTTGTGAGTCTGTTGTTCCATTAGGCTTCTGAGTTGAGCAGCGTTGCTGTAAGTCCTCCTCTGGAGGATATTTAATGCGCTTTGCTGGAGCTGGATGAGGCATCCTCTATGCCCCTCCAAAAAAAGTTGCTGTTATGGAAGTCTTCATGGGTTCCAAAGCCCTTAGTGTGGCTGCAGTTATAGGGTCTGAGGAGGGGTTTTGGGTTCAAGAGGTCAGTGGTACAGGGAGCTGAACTTGCTGCTGTTGGGTGCCAGATGCACGCTAGGCACTAGAGGGCTCTACCTTGCAGATAACAGCTCTGGTTTGCTGCAACTAGGGAGGGAAGAGGAGCGGATTAATTGTTACCCTAAACCAGTTTATGAGCATGCTAATGATACTGAACAGCCATGGTGACTGGTAATTTCAGATGTAAAATCCACCCGATGCCTTAGTTTCCAGCAGAACCGTGGCATTTCAATGGAATCTGGCTTAATTCAGGCCAGATTCAGTTACCAGTGGTTTTAGCTGGTAGAAGGTTTCCCTGCAGCCAGAGCACAACCTGATAATTGGGTGCAGAGTTGAAGCCACCCAACTTAGCACTGTTTGAAGTAATAAAAACAAATCAATCCTGAACCTCAGCACTGTGGAAGCTCAGATTCCTTAGCTTTGGCCTGCTGAGAGAATTTTCCTGTTAACTTGAAGACCGCTTCATTTCCTGAATCAAGCAAATGCTCTTAAATTGTCTTCAAAGCCTTTGAACTCGAGGACCTCAGCCATCAAAATGGTCAGTGTGGACTTGGCTTTTGGATTAGGCAGCTGGGGCAGAGCTCCACTTGGAACGTAACCTTGGCTGCAGGCATCAGTTCAGGGAGCTGTGGAATTTGCCATAGGTCTGGACTGGTCCTCCAGGCTCTCTGTGCATCACAGATCCTCATCAGCCCTATAGCTTTTTGTTCCCTTGCTGTTCACACAGGGACACATTAATAGTTGCATATTACAACCCTTAGAGTTTATTGGTTGCTTAAAAGGTAGAGAAGTCATTTGCTGTTGAAGTTCACAAGTGCATGGCTGGGCCTGGATACATCTCAGTGCTGTTAGGTTGTCTTTTTTGGGTTGAATCTGCATATGCAGATACAGAAGTCCTGTTTTTGTGAACCCATTTCAGGAAAGACACTTTATTTCTTGAAATATACATCAAGTAGATTGAGCTATAACATCTCAGAGATAGCGGCTGTGGTTTTTCTTTGCTGTTTATCTTTAATACTGGTTTCTTCCCTTTAAGCGTTAAAGGTTATGATTTTGTGTAGAAAACTGCACCTTAATGTTTCCTGGTTGAAATTACTTCCTATGAGCAATGTAAATATACTTTTGATTGTAGTTTTTGAAGGGAAGAGACACACACACACATTGGTATTCTAGATGTTCTTCCCACTTCAAAACTGGCACCAACGTGATCTCATACTTCCACAAACAAAACTCAGTGTTTCTTACAGAATAAAGAGAATTTGATCTTTTTGATGTGGTGCTTAGTCCTGAACAAGTAACCACCTAAAAGAAATGCACTATTACTGTTCTACAGTTTTGACTGCTGGCAAGAACTGCATTTTCTTGTGATGGTATTCCTTTAAGTCACTGCTACATTTACAAGATTCAAGTATATTATCTAAAGCCATTGAAGATGAGTTTTTCATATTCACCTCATTTGTTGACTTTGGATCACTGTCCACTGCAGTAATAGCCTGTTACCTTTACTGGGATAACGTCAGCGTCAGAGGCCCTGAAAACCTTCCTTCTACTCTGCCCTAAGAACTGCTTCAGTGCTACTTCTCCCTATAGCATTTGATTGCTCTGTGCATGCAGTTATGCACCGTGGCTGTGATTTGTAATGGCTTTAACACTGACCTGTATCAATAGTCCCCTTTCAATTCCAAGTCTTTAAATTGGCCTTAAGGATCTCGCTGCAGAGCTACACATTTGTAACTCTAGTGTGAGCCTGTTTGGAACTTGGGTTAAAGTTGTTGTCTGTTACAGCGACCCTTTGACAGCACACTCAAATCGGAAGGAAATAGGCTAGCGACGTTTCTTAACTATGTAAGTACCTCTGTTTGTCTCCTGTCTGTGAGCTTGAATTTTGCAGTTATTCTCATTTAATTTTATAGAAAGATGAGCCAGATGCTTTCAAGCGGTTAGGGACTGGAAATCGTGTGGCCACTTTTTTAAACTATGTAAGTATGCTGATCCTTTATACATTGAGTGTCACTTTAGCAGCATCTTGTTTACAGCGTGTGCAGTTGGTTACCTGTAGAGATTCCCTGGCATCTGGAGGCAGGGATTGCGTTGTTCTTGCAGCATCAGGTGCTGTCCCATCTGAGTTGAGAGAATTCTGGTGGTATTTAACCTTGGAACAGAAAATCTGAATATAGGACCTGGCTTCCCCTTTTGGGGAATTTTACTTTTCCCTACCATGAAATCTTTGACTTCATTGGAGTCCTGTTGGTGGAAGAAGAGTATTTGGCTTATTTCTCAAAGGCAAGTGCTTGGGGTACTCATGTGGTGTGCAGTTTGAGAGCTTGACCGTCAGCCACGTTGAAATGATCATATTCTTCCACCATGTTTGACAGCACTTGATGTTGTGGTCTGTCAGCCTCCATTTTAGCTGTCTGTCAAAGCTGGAGTTGCTCTGGCATAGCTGTTGCTTCAGCAAATGGAGGAGACATAGCCAATAACCTTGGAGCAAGTGGGTTACAAATGCAGAAATGAAAAGGTCCAGTAGCTGCATGCATGGTACAGCCTCCAGACCATGTACACCAGGATCAAGCAGACTGCCACTGATACTAGTGGGTTAATGGTTTCACAGTAGTCTTCTGGTATCTTATCAGCCTATACTTATCAGTAATTAGGATCACTCAATCTTCTGTGTCTAACTTCTGAGTGATACAACTTCAAATTTAAAATCCCGTGATGAATATTTATGGCTGAGCTGGTATTTTGTGTGAAACACGGCTCAAAACAACCAAAAATACTTTCAGCTTGATACGGCAGGAGGAGGAAATAATCTCCCAAACAAGAATCCAGATCAGATGGGTAGCTGTGAAAGTCTGCTGCAAAAAGGCTTTGATTTCAGATTGTCTCAATCTGTATTGTGTTTGTTTCTCAGACAAGCCTTGATTTAAAGTGAATGATCTGTACCTTATTCTCTGCCAGTTGTACATGGTCAAAGGCAATTTACCCTTGTATGTCCTGTCTAGAACATACCATACATGTCCCAACACCCTACTAAAAAGAGTGGTCGTGTTGCTAAGACATAACTATTAACTTGCAAAGTTGCATGCACATGCTTTCTAGTTGGAAGGGCCAAAACCCTGTGCACCTATGGCATCTTATGCCCTTTTATTGTAGGTACCAAGCAGGAGGACACCAGAGTGGTAATAACATCTGCTTTAAACAGAAATCCAAGTTACTGTAGAGAATGTGGGGACTTGGGGAGTGTATTAATATCAGTCCTGTTGTTTTTAGTGGGAGCTGGATCTGACTTGTTTCTGTGAATTAGAAACTGATGACAAACTTCCTAAAATATGTGGAAAAACTTATTTTAATAGGAGTGTTTCTAGGAACTTTGGTGGGGTTTGGATCAAGTCTAGAATTTGTAGTGAGTCCATCATTACTGATGAATTCAATCGGGTTAAATTCATTCCAGCGTAGAAGGGCAAAATATAAAGATACATGCTTTTCTTTAGAGTCACATAGCTGTATGTGTTGAAGCTTAAGCATTTGAATGCATTTTGTTCTGCACTTGAAGTGTCATAACATCACTGGTGAACAGCATAGAAACAATGCAGACAGTGAGGCTTTCTAATGACTTGTGTAGGGTTTGAAGTGGTTGACCAAGATGCATGAACTAAATCACAAACATCAGTTCCAAAGACATGGTTTCAGTTTCTGAGGAAGCTTGTGGTTTAACAGACACTTGTTTTCCTAATTGGATCATAAACCAGAATGAAATTCTTAAAGCTGCCTGACTTTGAATCCTCTCCCTTGTTCTAGAGCACTAGTTCGTTAGCACTGCAGGTACACAACTTCTGATGGCTGATTGTTCAATGGATTATATGTAATCTGGATGAAATGCTGAACAAAAGCCATCAATAGCCATCACTGTTACGTCTGCAGTTCATACTGGTTGAAGAGCATCCTTTTCTTTTTAGTGCCTCCATAGAGGTGCAAGCAGGAGTCTCTGTCAGGGCTTGGGGTGCTCTAGCTTGTGGGACTGCGTGTACAAAAAGCATTGTAAATGGACAGAGTTTGTGGACTTTGTTTTCTCAGATGAGTGATGTAGAAGCTGGAGGAGCTACAGTGTTCCCAGATTTTGGGGCAGCAATATGGCCTAAGAAGGTGAGTCTGAATGTATTTGCTTGATTTCTCCTCTCTCCTGATAGTCTCATCTTCCTCAATACAGTCCTGCATCCATTTAAAAGTCACTGATGTGACAGTGCAGTTTGCTGCATCTCGATGGACAGGCTGCTGTGTATCAAGGCAGCTCTAAGCTGGTCTTGTCTGCAGGGCTGCTTCCTTTGTTCTACAGTGTGTAACAGGAACAGTGTCTGTGTAGAGCTGTTGTTAACAAAAACTTGTTTTCAGGTAAAACTCTCAACTCTGACCATGGGTGAATTCATAGAGTGGGACTAACGGAGTTTGTGTGTTATCATATGGGGTCTGCATTGAAGTGCTTTGTAAAAGCATTCAAGGCATTTCCCTGCTCTCCCTTACTGTAACCTGAATAATTCTATTGTCCAGGTTCTGACTAACCCAGGTCTGGTTTCACTTTTTAGGGAACAGCAGTGTTTTGGTACAACCTTTTCAGAAGTGGAGAGGGTGATTATAGAACAAGGCACGCAGCTTGTCCAGTACTAGTAGGGTGTAAATGGGGTAAGTAATACTCCTTTAGGAACAAAACCTAGGAAGGCTCATGTGTATGCAGCGCCAGTGACACACTGAACCCTTACAACAGCTTTTAATAACCTGGGTGTTGCTGTTTGGAGTACTTAGCTACTGAAGTAATTTGGCCATAATGAGAACTCTCCCCATCAGTATCACGTAGTGTCAAGCAGCTGCATTGTTCAGCTGTAGGTTCTGTAATGCGTTTGTGTTAATGACAGTACAAAGTGTGTGAGAATGCCCCTGGGTTTGTGTAGGGTATCAGCATCAGGATGACTTGAATTCTCACTTGACTAGAGCCAGGTCTGTTCCTACAAAGATTTGTGCTTTGTTTTAACTGCAAAAGGAGAGCTCTTTCAAGGTAAATGTGAATGTCTGGGCACTGGGGATTCCTGCTAACTGCTGGAAGCTTCTCAAGCTTCATGTCAGTCCATACCCACCTTCCCTAGCATCCGGGGTATTCCCCTGGAGTGCCAGTCTTATAAATACCAGGCCCAGAATACACTGCTCTTTTACTGTTCGTCCCTGAATTGTGCAATTGGAAAGATACTTTCTTCCCCAGCCTTTTGCATCTTCCTGTGTCTGTCCCGTGGATGGACAGAGAAGTATAAGCAGGGATGGTCAGACTGAGAGATGAGAATTTACTTGCAGTTACCGTCTGGGTTGCAGTGATGCGCACACTGGTTATATGGTGGTAATTAATTTCACATCCTTGTTTCCACAGTGTCAAACAAATGGTTTCATGAAAGAGGAAATGAATTCTTGAGACCTTGTGGGAGAACAGAGGTTGACTGAAACCCAGCCTGTTGCAGGCCTTTGTCTCCTTTTCTACTGTTGTCTGTTCCAGTTCATTTCTAAGAAATGATCCATCTTTTTCTCCAAGAGTCCTGGCACTTTACCAAAAAAAGAACAACAAAACATGTAACAGTGAAAGGAAGTAAATGGCATTGTTCACACACTTGTGTCTTGGTTGCTGTTATTTCCATGGCCCCCCTGCCTTCTGCCCTCCCAGCTTTCTCTGTACTAGTGGTGCATTTGGTGTGTTTGGGTGCCTGGTCTTGTGCCTTTTGTACCTCAGAAGATTTAGATGTTAAATATTTCTTTGAGCCAAAGTTGGTTTGGGGTTGTTTGTTTAATTTTGTGTAAGTGTTGATTTTATTGTATTTCTATGGATCACAGATTTTGAATCGGAAATAAATGTTCTTTCCATAAAGTGATTCTCTACTCTGTGTCCTTACTATGTATAAGTCAGCAGTGGGCCCTTACTTTTTCCTTTGAAGGCCTGTTGCTTTGTTGCCCATAGAAAATACATGGTGGTTTTGGGCAATGTTTTATTTGAGACTCCTGCACTTGACACGGAACTGTTGCACCTTCAGTAGGCTCTGGAAAGGTTTAATTTATGTATAAAACTGTAATGTATCCTGGGAGCAGAGGGGCTGTATAGTGACACTCATGAGAAGTGGTGTTAACTTTGTTATTGTGGATGCTGCCTGGTTGTGATGCAAGCACTTAAAATCTGAAGCCTTGCAAGACCTTCAGTGGTCTTGACAGCTCTTGACTATTATTGAAGTTGGTTGGATGGCTTGTGAGCAGATGTTTGTCTTGACCTTGAGACAGCCAGCAATGCTCATGCTCTTTGAACATTAGGATATAGATTCTCCTTTGCCTTTTTGCTTTGTTAACATGTTGGTAATTGCCCCAAGGAAATGTGGAGAACAGTGTTGTCCATGATAGAGGGGAAATCCCCTTTCCAAATTACAATTCAGAAGAAATGACAATTAATTGTTGAAAAAATAATAATAAATGGGTAAAGTAATGGAGAAACTTGGTAATACCAGACTTGTATTGAGAAGCAACTGCACAAGGTGGACTGACCTCAGATCTCTCCCTGGCCACTTCTGGTATGGGCATGGCTTTGTGGGAATATGGATGACTGCCGTGAACGTACAGCCAGGAATGGTGCTGGGTTTCCAGCCATCACTTACTGCTTGAAGACTGCCTTGGACAATTGTTAATATGCCGGCATGTGAAACTGTCCTGAGAAAGTGAAAGGAACTTCAATTACACCAAAACATCCAGTTGCTGTTGTGATGAGTTTCCTTTGTCCTTCTCTATTGCCCTACATTGTGCAAAGTCTGGATGGATGAGCTGGGGTGAGGTAATGCTTCAAACAGCTGCTGGGCAGGATTAGTAGCAAGGGACCTGCTGTCCTCCTTGGAAACACTTGTGGGACAAAAGTTTAATGTGTTGGGTGTAACAGGTGTGATCAATGTATTGTACTGGTAATTAATCAGTGTGCCTCAGCAATAGACCTTCATGTGCCCTGAATTTTACGTGTGAGCTTAATGGTTATTGCTTTATTTAGTCATTTAGATGCAGCAGGTAAGCGCATACATTCACTAGAGTTTAATGCACACAACTGAACAGAGTTGGATTGACCAGGCAGAGATTTGCTGAGCTCCAGCTGTTACTGACAGTGAAGTGAGAGGAGCATCTAGTCTTGTAAGTGGATTGTGTGAACAGTTGTAGCAGGTAGCTATAGAAATAGCAGGATTTTCTCCTGAAAGCTTTAATGAGCTAGGACAGCACAGCTTAATAGTTGCTCTCCAATTGCTCAGTGCTCGGTCGCTTGCCATGAATGTTGTGGTTTCTGGCTGGCTCCTCAGCATATTTCATTGTTGACCTCTGGTTTTCTTGGTAAAATCTCTCAGCACACATAAACTGAAGAAAAAGGGGTTTATAAAACAAGCGTTCAGCATCTGACAGCCTCACAGATGTGAAGAGCTGCTGCTGAGCCAAAGCCGCAGTCTCAGCTTGGAGCGCTTCGGATTTCAGGGGGAGGAGGAAGAGTCTACTTAGTTTCTGTCAACGTGGTATGTTGACAGATAAAGTTCGCGTCAGGACTCTGGCCAAAAATCTGCACATCCCACTTCTGAAATGGGGTACTTGGCTGGGGAATTCCATTGTGTTAACAGCTCTGTCACACTGAGCTCTTAAATGTGACTTTACTCGCTTGTTTTCTCTGGGAAAAACCCTATTTTGTGGGTTGTCTTCCACCTTGCTCCAGTCCATCCCTAAAGTAAGGTGTGATGAATGTGGATACAAGCGCCAAGCTCTTTGTGCTCTGCGCAGGGCTTGCTGCTAATCTGATCTGAGGAATAATAGTGATTTGAAAGGAAAGAGCATGTGTGACTCGTGGGCATTCAGGCGTGTTTGCGGAGTCTGGCAGATCATGTTCCCTGTTCTGTCTGTCGCCATTCTAGATGAACAGAGTAAGGCAAGTAGCCTAATATTAAGACTACGGAATAAGATTTTAGACCTAAACCAGGAGATTCGTATGCTAGAACAAATAAGCCTTCCTCCATCTATGCATAGGGAGTTTCTGCCAGTATATCACTGGTATGGTAAGTGCTTAGGTCTTGTTTAAACTGTGGTGTTTTTTCTCTTTGTGTACTGCTGCCTCTTCTCTGTTTCACAGGGTTGAAGTATTTAGCGCAGATACTCATCCACAGGAAGGCTCTGTACTGTATATGCTGCCAGGCACTGAAGTGCTGTGGGACCTTTCAGAGGCCACGTCTTGCTGATGAGATCTTTAAGGCTCTGCTCTGCATAACAGGTACTGATGAAAGCGGGCACCATGTGAACTCTCATAGAAAGATGCTCTCTTATCATGGCTTATGCAGTCATTTGAAGAGCAACCACCCCCAGCCCATGCCAGTAATCCACATCCAGTCTGAGCACGCAGTTTCCTCACCCCTGGCCCAAGTGCTGCTGCATGGACAAGCGCTGTGTCACTGAGCAGTAATGCAGCCTTCCAGCTGGGTTAGGAAACCACCTAAAGTGTTGGTGTTACTTATCTGTGATTTTTGTCTGCATTAGAAGTTGCTTCGCTTTCCTGTGAGTGTGGGAAAATGATGTGAAAATCACCTCTCTAATCATCTTCAATGGGAAAACTGGCATCCAGGCCAAAACGCACTGAGTGGAGAAAGGGTTTGGCTGCAATGGACAAGGGAAGTTGTGCGTGTTCTGTTGGGGCGGAAGCTGAGTTTGTATCGTACAAGAGCTGTGTACCTCAGCTGAGCTGTAAAATCCCAAATATGAGAAACGGAAGGGTTGTGTTTTCAGTCTTATCAAGTTTTATTTGAGGTGAGGATGGTGTGTTGAGTAAAAGGCATCCTCAGAGATCACATCCACCAAGACTCTTCCTTCTCTTCCTGTGGCCAGGGATGGTGCTGAGGTACGGTGCAGCACAGCATCTGCTCTTTTGGTCTGAATGAGTAATCCCTGCCAGGGGCTCTGGAAAGAGCCAGAATCCAGCACCTGTGAGCTGTAAGTGATGGGAATTTAGAGACCGACTTCCCATGTTTAGTCCTGAATCCGTCTCATCCTGCAGGGAAAGGGCTGCCCCGACTGTGCGTGGGGAGGAGGTGTTTGCTTAACCAGAGGTCAGCACTTGGTCTCTGTGGTGATTTGGATAATAGCTTCCCAAGTGCTCGTGTGGCTCCTGCCTCTGTGCTGCTATTGGGGGTGGTTGTGCCTATCCCTTGAGGTGGAGGTAAGCTAGAAAAGGAAGATGCTTCCAGTTAGTTAAGCACTTCCAGACTGGTGAGGCCTCAGGAGCCCTTGTGTCTGATCCAGTTCCAGCTTCTCTGACTCCTGTTTTGGCTTCCCTTCTCCCTCTAATCTACAGCATCACCGTAACTCTGGAGAGGCTTTTGTGTGGCTCTGCCAGCTTTACACTGCTGGCAGCACAGGCTGAAGGTGGAATCTTGACTTCCATGTACTTTGCAGTGATACTCAGTGGCAGGTCAGATCTTTATGGGATCTCTTGGGACACGCTTCCCGGCGGGCAAGCATGGTTTTCTGGGGTCTTTGAGCAACGGCATGAAGGTCACATATTATTAGTAACACTAAGCAATGTTAACTAATGTGTACCTTGCACCTCAGTGATGAATGTGGATAGCTGGCTGGTGGCTCTTGCATCCCCTAGCAGGTGTTCAGTGACTGTAAGACAGTGGGATCTCTCCCAGCTCTTGTTGTGGTATCATGTTTTCATTTGGTTTTGCATTGATTTCCTCTGCTTTAATCTTCTCGAGCGATGGCAAGCAAACGGAGCACTTGTGACTCAGTGAGTGCATGAAGCTGTAAGCCCGAAGACTACCACATGTGGCCTTGTGCTGTCACTTCCTAAGCAGTGTTAGCTTGGTTACTCTCGGGTCTCACTTTGCCCCCACTTGTGTATTTTGCAGCAGCAAAGTGCAGGAGGTGCCGCACGTGGGTGCCTGTGGAGGTTGGGTGCTGGCTGGGGTTGTCCTGCAGCCCTTGCACTGGGAGCAGTGTTTGTGTCTGCCTGCAGATGCCACCGTGTCAGCAGGGCCAGTCTGATTGCTGCAGGTGTCCTCCTTCACCATGCTATGGTCTCATTGCTTCCAGCATGGTTTCCCCAGTTCCTATGGGGAGCACATGCTCTCTGGAGCAGATGGTGACAGTTGGATCCCAGCTTCTCTGCAGCTCAGCCCCTCAACTGGCTGCTCCATCTCTGTGCTGGGAGGGAGCTGTTTTCAATTAGCAGGCAAAGCAGCTGAGGTCATTGAGCTCTTACTCATGTAGTTATACCTTTGCCAAAACTAAGGATGGAAACCTCTTACCAAGCCCATCATCCCAGCGGAGGCTCTGCTCACTGACCCGCCTCCCCCATGGACTCTGCTTCCAAAAGCCTCTGCATCTCTTCTGCAGCTGGACCCTGCTAATGCCCTGTGGTGGAGAGCACCCTGGCTTGGCCATGAGGTGGGGGACCAGAGTGTGGGTGCTCTTGGCTCAGAGCAGCCCCTTGATGACAGCACTGAGTGAGCAGTGGCGGGGACTGGTGAGTCCAGGAGGGCTGGAGCTGGTCTCATGCAAGACTTAAGCATCTGAATTGTTTCATGTTCCTGTGTTTGGATATTCCTTCCCAGAAGACTTGTGATTGCACTGCCCTTGATGGAGACCCAGCCTGACCCTGATGCTTTTCATCAGAAGTTTGGACAGGTTGCTGTGGTTTTTCATCTGTGTTTTGCTCTGAATAAATGATAACTTGAATTCTCTAGGTGACTAGCATGGGTTTACACACAGGAAAGAGGAAATGGCAAACTGCAGTTGACTGTGAAGTGGTACACATGAAACACGTATACACCTTTGGCTGCATTTATCATTTATATTGGGAAGAAGCTCTTCCCTGTGAGGGTGCTGAGGCGCTGGCAGTGTTCAAGGCCAGGTTGGACATAGGAGCTTGGAGCAAGCTGCTCTAGTGGAAGGTGTCCCTGCCCGTGGCAGGGGTTGGAACGGGATGAGTTTTAAGGTCCCTTCCAGTACAAATCAATCTGACTTCATGAAGATATCCCTTTGCTCAAAGTCAGGATTTACCCAAGGATGCTGGTGGTGTAAGAAAAGCTTCCTGAGCTGTTCATAGTTAAGTAGCAGCCCCTGTTTGCTGACCACTCAACCCATCTATTTTCAGCAGGAATTTGCTATTTGGGTTTAATTCTTCAAGAAAAATGAATCTGTAAACGCAGTGGGAAATCCCATTTCCTCAAGGCCAGCCCTGAACTCAAGTGTTCACTTAAGCACTTCCCCGTGTCCTTGCTTGCGGGATGTCCCTGCTCCAGGTCCCCAGTGCTCAGGGTGCCACGTACACACAAGCACTGCTGGGAAGCCTCGTGGGAGCAATGTGGCTTATCCCATCCAGCTGGGCGAGTCCTGGCCAGAGCATCGCCTGCGATTCGATAGTGTGAGAGCATCTGGTGCTTGGGAGGGAGGGATGAACAGAACAGCTCAGCTGGAAGGGACCTGCAGCCCTCCTCCTGTCCAGCTCCCCCACTGCTGCAGGGCTGAAGCGTTTCCTAGAAACCAGCTTGTCTTTATTGAAAGTACTTTTGTTTGAAAACAGAATCTCTGAAATCTGCCAGAGCTGTTAAAAACCATTTCCTTGTGAAGAGAATCCTGAGTTCTCACCTATGACTGATGTTAGTTCTGTAACTGCCTTTGAGGGGAGCCAGGGCAGCACCAGGAGTGGGAGCAGTGGGTCAGGGTATCCTGGTGCCCTGAGCCATAGCCAGGGGAAAGGACACAGCAGCAGTTTGTGACTTGCCAACTGAAAAACATATTTTTCCATAGGACAAGCCCAAGCAGCAAATAACTTTCCTGTGCCTACACAGTAAGTTGATGCAATATCCTTTTGGAGAGAGGCCAGGGAAGAAGTGGCCTTGTCTCCTTGATATGATACCTGTAGTAAATCTACAACCACACCGTCTCTGGGCAGCCTGTGTCGGTGCCTCACCACCCTCACAAGGAAGAATTTCTTCCTCATGTCTAATCAAAATCTCTCCTCTGTAAGCTTAATTGATCAACTATAACTTAGCAGCCTTGCAAATCCATGCTCCTGGCTGTAGTGCTAATAGTAGCTAGCATTGCATTTTAATGCATTTTACCCTAAATAAAGAGCTGCTGTTATAACTGGAAAGCTGCAGAAGCAGGAGTACGGCTGAGCAAGGATGTGTTCTGCAGAACTGAGAAGCTTGGTGAGTAACAACTGGATAAAGGATGTTTCTGATGATTGATTTCAGTGCTGGTGAGATCGCAGAACTAAAGCTTATTTGAGCTTCTGGAAATGGCATTGTGCTTTCTGCAGGACTGCCAGTGTGCAGAGCAGACATGGTGCTGCAAGACCAACCCAGCTCGGCAAGGATGAGGAACGGAGGGAGGTTCAATGCTGCGTGCTTTGGGATGCAGAAGGCAGGACCCATCCCTGGGGTGCGGTTCCTCAACCAGCGTTACCCATCCCCGAACATTCATTTCAAACTGAAGTAAGCTCATTTTAACTACATCTGATGATGCTTTTCTGTGAGCACAGACTGGCCAGCACAGGAAGCTGAGGCACAGCAGTGACCACTGCCTGCGCGCTCAGCTCCTGCTGCTCCTCAACCACAGCCCTATCTCATGCTGCCATCTCAGGGAGGTCTCTCAGTGCATCACACCTCTTTCTTTATCCTTTAGCTGTTAAACCTTCCTTTAAAGCTAAAATGCACTTTAAACCTCTCCCATTGTAGGCTGTTTAGCAGGAAAGGGCCACAAGTTCCTCTGTTCTGCAAAGCATCTTATCAACAAAAACGAAGCAGGAAGGTAAGCTTATTTCCATGATGTAATATGGGGATTTGTTAGATGCGTCCAGCAGCCTTCTGGTCACTGGGAAACCAATTTGCACCTCTGGCTCTTGCTGTTGAAATTAGTCTCAATTTGTTAGAAACAAGCAGGGTTTGAATGTAATGGTTAAGCTGAAGGAGGTCAGTGAGATGGAGCTTGTGCTGCGAGCAGGGCATTGCTGGCAACCTGGGTCACAGATAACACGGGTGATGCTTTCACAGATAGCTGAGGGGGAGGAAGGAGATGGGACTTTCCCATTATTTCTGGTGTATGTGTTTGCTCAGAGGTGGTGGGTTCAAAGTGCACCCAAAGAGCTCCCCTCAGTCCTGTCCTGCACTGGAAGCTCAGACCCTGTCAGGAGGATGGACCAGGAACATTCCATTGCAAGTTTGAAATTAAAAGACCTTGCATGTGAAGCGTACCACAGATAAAATATGCTCTAAGACACGAGCCCAGTGCTTATGGAAGTTGTTAGAATGGAGATTGTGCTGCTGCCAAGAGTATTAGATCCAGATTTCTTGTTATTCACGTTGTCTTTGAGAATACTCGGAGCATGGTGCTTAAAAAGCTGGATGAAGATGCAAATAACTTTGGGAATTGGATACAGAGAGTTGGGGTTGGTTCAGAATTGTTTCTGACCAGAGTTAGATTGGATTTCTGTAGATCCGAAGTCTTTGGGAAATATATTCCTTGTAAGATCTCTGGTAACTGCAGTTCTAGTCTATGAATTACTGATGGGCTGTTAGTTCAAATGAATGATTTAATACCATTCTTCCACTGACTTCTTTCAAGATGGCATTTTAAACTGATTTTTCCTCTGTCCCACAGTTGGTGCTATTATTATTAGACAAGGGTTTATTTTAATAAGATTTCAGAAAGAAATGGTATTTCTCACTACCTAAATAATTTGAGATCATGGGGGGAAGAAGACCGGGCAAGCAAACATTGGTTGTCTTCATGAACTGGAGTTCCTCAGGTTGTGCCAGCGCTGGCAGAGGTGGCTTGGTCCTACTTGGTGCTGCAAAAGGAAAGGTACAGGGAACACCTATGGAAATGGTGTAAGATCAAAGTAAATGCGTTCATGAAGTTGGTGAGGAAAATGCTATTACCTGCTTAATGTGAACGGTTAAGATTTAATTCTGAGTTTATTTCCTGGATGCAAGGGCTGCAAGTAGATGTATTGCAAAGTAGACATCTATAGGGGGTGATGACCTGGGATGGGTATCGTAGGAGGGAGAGTAGGTGGTTGGGATTTTTTCCCCTCCTTATGACCTAAAAAAACCCAAACCCCAAATATGAATCATGCGGGGGGTGCTGCAGGACTTTCTGAGCAAGCCCATGGAATACCGCAGTTTCTGAGGCAAGCCCAAGGGTCATGTTCAGGATTTCAGAAGTTAAATTGAATTGCATTAAAGTTAATAGCCTGGGGGAGCTGCTCAGCAGCAAAACCCAAACGTATCTTGGCAAACCTGACCACAGGAGGTAATAGAAAGAGGTTGCTAAGAACTCCTTAAAGTCATGGACTCGTGCAGACCAGATCTCTTTCTGATGATACCACTGCTCTGTCAGTGATCCCCATTCCACAGTGACTGGTGTCTTTGTTCCTGGTTTTGTGAGATGCTGCAAACACGGATCAGCCCGGATCAGCCCTTGAGGTGTGTGTGTGAGAGCAGGCCAGCTCTTGGAAACTTTGTGGTTGGATCTGTTCTTCCTCATAGGGCTGGACAGGAGCAATTCTGTCCATCTCCAGGGTTTATGAAGCTAAACTAAGTGCTCTTCAATTGCTTTTTGTGTTTAAACTGGAATGATGGGGCTGGGTGGGTGAGGGACCTCCGTCCCCTCAAGTGAAACCCTGGGACTAAGGTAAAATCATAGGCAAGTAACATTGAACAGCATCTTCAAGAATGAAAATATTGGAAGCTATCCAGTTGAGAAGTGGTTTGTGCTAAGCCTGATGCTTTTTGAAGTCTGGAAAGTGAGGTGGAGCTGAGCCCATGAGAAAATTCAGGTATTACTCAGCAGCTGCTCCAAGGGGAAGGATAGCAGTTGGTTGCATTTACTGTATGTGCTGTAAAGAATTCTAGTACAGTAATTCAGCAGGTTTGTTTCTTTATGTAGGTACCATCCTTTCACACGCAACCACAGAAACTCTTCCTTTACCTGGTAGTTGGAAGATAGCGCTTCAGAACCCTGTTGCAGTTTGCATCATGTTGGTACTTCAAATGTTTTCACAGGCTTTGAGCTTTGTCAAGTTGTTTCATTTCAGTTTTCAAAGATCACTGTGATGTGGGTGTTTCCATCTTGCATGGGATGCAGAAAGATGCAGGCAGATAAACCAAGACCCGTACCACCCATCTCCATCCTTTCTATGGTTGTTAGTGACTTTGACGCAAATCCTCGTCCAAAACCCATTGATATTAGGCTGACTGTGAGTAGGAGAGTGGTGAAGTGCACTCAGCGGCAGCAAAGGTCTAAGCACCCGGACAAGATTTATCTTGCAAACAGGTACCTGTGATATTTCTGAGCTAGGTGACCGGCTGATGACTCTGTCATGTGTCATCACAGTAGTTTCACATTCCTTTTGCTTGGTTTAGAGCTACAGATTTTTAACTGATAACAGCTACATTCATTATGGTACGTGCCAGTAGAAGTTAAAAGCGAGGGGTTTAGTGATGGGGGTTAAAGCAGACGATGCAAATGGTGGGTGTTGGGTCTCCTCTCTTCCCGTGGTTGTGCTGAGTCCCATTAATCCCCTCTGGATATCCCAGCCCTCAAGCATCCATCTGTGGGAACCTTTCCTGGCCCCAGTCCCAAAAGTGTTTGAATGGTCTCACAGTCCATGGGTCAGGGTTGGGTTTTCTGTCCTATGGGCAAGAAACCCACAAACTTCAATCCTTGCTATATGTCTCTGGTGACGCAATGACACTTCATGTTCAATAAGTACAAGATATAAATGACAGTACGTGGCTGTGCTCATACAAAACTTTAATTGCCATGTACAGTTTTAATTCACCGGCTTGCATTAGTGCTTAGCAAAAGTTCTGATTCATAACAGCGATTTCTTCCCCCTTTCCCACCCTGCTGTTCCCTAGAACAAGCCTTTGTGGTACTTCCATGGGTCAGGGCAGCTGCATTTGCCACCCGGGTACAAACCCAGCTCGCTTCCCACGATGTCGCTGCAGTTCTGCTTCTCATTGACCCATTTTAAGAATTCTTTCAGACTCTCTTTAAACTCTGAGAAATCTGTTTTTGCCATCTCTGAGCATCTTCTGTCATTGGATGAAGATTTCTAAGGGAAAAGAGTAGATGTTGATGCACCAGTTATGGAGAGTTTCCACCCAAATACTGCACGTTCTCTGTGCTTTCCCCAGCTCACTGGGATGGAGGAGGAAGCCCTCTGCCAGCCCCAAACCGTTTCACACAATTTCTACAATCATCAGCCAAATAAGACTTTGCTATTTGCCTTTGCCTTTCGTGGTACTGCAGATCTGTCTGGGTTGTTGTTTGGGGCAGGGGAAAAAGGGAATTCAGGTCAAAACATTCCTCTAATAACACCCAAATCCTGGGCACAGAGAGGGAGGGTGGGATGTGTCCCAGCAACATCACACTGTACTTGTTCTTGGTGCTGAGCAGAGGGGGATCCTGTCACATTAGCGTGGAGCTCAACATGTGTTTGTTTAGGTGATAGATTCAGACCTGCTTTCTCCTGCAGCAGTCAGCGAATTGGTGCCTATCTGGTTTTCTTCCTGAAGGCTCCTTCTCCATTCCAGGGAAATGTCTAAGCATGGTCATTGCTGCAAGTACAGCCATGGGAGAACCCATGCAGACCCTGTTTCCATCCCCTTATTTTCTCTCTTTGTCCCTTTTGTATCCAAGAGGCTGATTCCTTTCACTGTAGTAATCCTGGTCTATCTTTTTTGCCATTAATTGCCCTGTTCCTTCTGAAGGACAAGCTGTACAGGTCACTATTAATTGCACCTAATAAATCTTAATTTCTGGAGGCCTAAATGAACTGTATTAATATAGTCCATATATGAATGAATTTGTGAATGATAGACAAACCTTGATACCCTTCCTTGAGGCTGCAGCTGGCTCAAAAGTAAAAAGGATGGACAATAACATTGCTAACAAAGCTCAACAACTTCAGCTGATGTTTCTTTGACCATTACCTTCAGGGAAATAAACCTTTGGGAACCTCGATGGTTTCTTTAAAATCATAAAGACAAGAAAATATTAGCAACTTCAATAGTGAAAGCTCACCTTCAAAGCGGAGCAGTTTTCTTCAAGCCTTTTCATGTCTTTTTCAACTCTCTTCATACACTTACATCTGGGTATCTTTTTTAGCTCATCAATAAATTGTTCAGTGTTACTATGCGCACAACTTGGTTTCTAGCAGAAAAAGGGAAAGCAAATAATGTTCTAGCACCCAGAAAGCTTTTCTTGCTTAAAAGAACTGTTGATAAATCCTATTGAATGGGGGAGAACTGTTTGAATACCCCATTGAATCCTATAAATAAATCCTACTGAGTATGCCATCTGTTTTTCTCTGGAAATCTTAACTTCTTTTGTCTGATTTCCTTTTTAGACCTGCTTCTAAGAAGCCACATTATAAGAGCAGTCTTCATAAGTATTATAATTGGAAACTTTGCAATAAAAATGGTCCAGTCCAGTTTGTCACTGGTGAATGTGACAGCACTGGGAATTTGATTCTATTCCATCTAAACTGGGGTCATGTTTTCTGTCTTTGCTTTGGAGGTAGGACACTTGCAGAAGCTGCTTTAACCATTTTGCTTTATATCTGCAGTCTTTTGGAGAACAGGCTTTACCGTCACCCATATAAACTTCTCTGGTAAAGCATTAAAAGAACTGATAGAGACTGAGGTAGGACATCCTATTTATCTGTTAGCATTTAGTGCAGGTTATTGGCCACATTCGTGTAATCTTTTTAAATCATGGCATTGTATCGGGATTTTGGGACAGGAAGAGGAGCACAGTTGACTCTAAGTGGAGAGGAACATGAGGCTAAGCCTGGAGCTTGCTCCCTGCCTGGCTGGTCCAGCCTGGCAATCCCGCCTCAGCCAGTGTTTACATCTTGCCTTTCAGGGTCCGCAGACTGGCTGTATCATAGGTTAGCTTCAAGTTCCCTTTGGGAACTCCAATGATGATAATAGAACAGGAAACAACAATTTCTTACCTTTATGTGAAGCGGTTTGAAGAACTGCTCCTGGAAACAACAGAAATCCGTTAGTTATAAACTGGAAATCAGCTCAAAAGGCAAATCTGAGGTGGAGGAAGAAGAAAATTATTTACTTTTATGGACTCATTTTCAGCTTCCAGCAAGCAAAGCATTTCATCGATTATTGTGTACTGGGTCTTGTTCTGCAGGTGCCACATTGCCTTCAGGGGAAGAAAGTAACTGGACACCCCAGAGCTGAACAGTAACAGCACCAAATGAAGATGCATTTTAAAGGTGTTAGATGTGGAAGCTCGACCCTTTTTATCTGAAACGGGCTTTGAATTCAAGCTTGTCTCTCTTGTCAGATGCTAAGCTCACTTATATAGAGAAGCTGAGGAAGAGCGGGATTTGATTACTATCTTATCTCATGCATGTATCATCAAAATAGGAAAGCAACATCTTGGGCATATCTGATTTGAGAAACATCTATGGTTAATGTTCTGGTAAACTTCCTAAAGCCTCTAACTGCAGAGCAACTCTTCAACATAAACCCTTCTAGAGAACGCTGTACTTGAAGAGAGAAATTGCCAGAGCAATTGCAGAGCCAGGGCTTGGATAACTTGAAGATAATGCAACTCTGAAGAAAACAAAGCCTACGTTGTTCCATGGTAGGCGTCAATTAGTATTATGGTTTATCGAATAAGTGTCATCAAGGGAGCTCTCAGTGAGGGATTATTTCTGGCCAGGGAGAAAAGGGGAATCCCTAAGAGTGAGCAGAAGTGCCAGCCGTGGCTGGCAGTGTGGTGGGAGGTTTGGAACCTGGCCTGGAACACCCAGGCTGCTTTACCTGGTACTTTGCACTGTGAGCAGAGACCTGTGAGTCCTTTGCAGTACCAGAAGAAATACACTTAGCAAGTGCTATTTGGAGGGGTTAGCTGAGAGCCAGGATCTCAGCTGCAGCACATCAGCACAGAGTTTGCCAATAGCCCATCAACATATGCCAGCTGAGGCTCTGGCCTAAATAGTTCCCATATGGTCCAGTTTCTATTCTAAATCTGTATTTGATTTTTAAATATAGTATTTCATAGAAAATATGTGACAAAGTGCAGAAGTGGCAGATGGGTTTTACCACATTTGAGTAGGAAATCTTTGCTGTTGACTCAAGGATACATTTCACTTTGGATGGTCTTCTAAATGTAATAGGAAAATTTGAGACCCTCATCCAGTCTAAATAAGTTCTTTGCTTAGACACACTGTGGGTTGTTGTTTCCCTACTAGAAAATACAAGCCTGCATGTTAACCATGGCAGCGTTATTTGCTGTTCATCTGACTTCTCCAGTTTGCAGAGCAGCTATTTACCTTTTCAATGTGAAAGGTTCTTGTAGCAACAGCCACATGGGAAGTGATTGTCATGGTTGCACTCTCCAGCCCTTCTTAGGTCACCTTTCTGATGAAAGGCCATTCTCTTACAGGCAAAATCGTAGTATCTGACTGCTCTTGGTTCTCTGGGGTCCAGGCACCCTTATTCTCTAAGCTGTTAGGAGACCAAGTAGCATTTGGCATCTGTAAGTGCTTTTCTGCCCACAACCTGAGGTAGAGTTGGTTAAAATGAGTCACTAAAATGAATGTTTAAACATGCTATGTAAAAAACCAACAAAGGTATCTGTACTTTCTCCTGTGTAAACTTGGGTACCTCTTGGTAACACTAGAGAGTCTGTTCTGTCCTTTGACTCTGCAGTGGGAGAGAAGACAGGACAGTCTGTCTCCTTTACCTTCTGCTACTCCTGCATGGATCATTTGCCTGAGGGGAAGCTGCTGACACAAGGTTTGACCACTCTCTTATTGTGCACGAGGATTTAACATCCAGATCCACCAGATGCAATCCACCATGTAGACTGAATGCTCATCTAATCCACTAAGCAAATACTGACACTGGCTGAATCTCTTTATTGATTTTCACACCAGAAACTGTTTGGAACAGCATTGCTCAATACTAACCCACCTGGAAAAAAACCCTGACTTGATGTGAAATCACTTTAGAACTGCTGGAGAGACATATCAAGATGTTATCAATAGGGTGAAGGTTGAAGAAAGCAGCTCCTGGGGCTGTGCACAGGATGCATTTTTCTGTGATGCTGCAGGGGCCGGATGTAGGTACTGAATCCTGGGGGCCATGTTCGGGCTCCTGCTCACAGCCAGTGTTGCTGTCTTAGGTGCTTTAGGTATGATACAGCTGCAGCCACCCTGTTTTGCTTTTAACTCTTTCTATAACAAGAGGCAAATATTTGCTGTACTTTCTTAAAGCCTTTTGGTAAGAAAAAGGTGGTTTATGACAAAACTGATATGAACAGGGCTGCTCACATTTGTAACCAGCTGAAGAGTTTCCAAGGGTGTTGGCAGGGGAGTTTTGAGCAGCTGGGATGAGCAAGCACACAGAATTCCCCAAAGTAGTGAGAAATAATTGACATTAAGGACTGGGATGTTGTACAAAGAGGTTTCTCGGTCTGAGGCGCTGCAGGTGAACCTGGGGCTTGTTCAGGAACTGCTGCTCTGAACTCTTCCTTCACCTTTCTGTGGCACTTCAGGGCTCTTTGGAGTAATACTGAGAAAAGCTGATTAAAAACCCTACTGTATAACAAGCTTTCAGCTCTTCTTTCCCTCCTCTGGGCCGTGCCGCGGTGGGATGACGCTGAAGGATGCGCAGCAGGCAAGGAGTGCCACCTATAGAACAACCAGTGCTAGTGGAGCTGTGTTTTCTCGTTTTCGGTGATAAAAGCACTTGCCAAACCTCAGCACATCCCGAGTGTGCCCAGTGATGGAGCAGAGAGCTGCCTGCGCTGTGATTTATCCACGCCTGAGAGCCCCGGGAGCTGCCTGGGTGAGATCATGTAGTTTATAGTGATGGCAGTTTTATTGTGTTTGCATTTTAACGAGCACCAGGGAAGCCTGTGTCTGGGCTATGTGTCTCTGCTCTTCCATGCCCCTGGCAGTGATGATGGGTTCAGCCTGCTCTAAGGGAACCATTTTTGCAACCCTCTCTCCCCACCATGAGAAATGGTCCACAGCACCTCCCAGCAGTCCTGGCTACTGCTCTACCTCCCTCTCAACAGATTAGTGCTACCAAACGTAGGACTTTCTTTGGAAGCAATCTGAGCCCTTTGCCATGCTTTACCCTCACTTCCTACAGGGTTGTGGCCCCTTCCCTCCTTGGAAAGCGCTATTCCTCTCTTCTGCACCCAATTCCAAACAAGCGAGCAGCTTTGGATGCAGATGTTGGACTGTGATCCAGCTCTCCAAAGAGCTTTCAGCCTTTGAGCTGAAGATCAATAACCAGTTTTTCAGCAGGCTTTGTGTCAGATTAGAACATCCCCTCAGGTATCTCACAAGGCTGTTCCACATTCACCATCCCAAAGCTCACATCCCAGTGTCACCCTCCTCCTGCTCCTCACCCCCTCACAGGATGAGCTGCTTTGACTTAGAGCCACTGAAAATGTTGAACCTCTTTTTCTATGCGCTCTCTATTTTTGTAGATATTGGTTAAAGCTTTATTCTTGGCTATTTGTGGAGGCAGAGTGATGGTGACTGAACCTGTCGTTGTTTTGTGGGTGTTGTTCCTGTTTGCATGATGACTACTGAGTCTGCATTCCCCCACCCTCAAGAAACTCCTCTTCAGGTGCTATTAACAATATTAGCTAATTCTTCAGACATGCTTTTGTTGCTCTAAGGAATCCTTGGAGGTTCTGGCATGGCTTTCCCTGCCTCCTCATCCTGCAGGCACTGTCGTGTCCGGGGGATCCCACAGGCACACCATGGCTTGCACAAGTGCTGCTTTTTGCTCGGTTCTCCATGAATCATGGTACTTAGGGAAATTTCTCTAGGTGCTCAGTGGTGCCTGCAAAGGTAAATAACAGTGATGGGCTGGGCGAGGATTGCTTCCTGAAGGTCAAATCCTGGGAGAATCCCCTTGGAGGGGAAGGTGTGTGCTCAGCAACCCTGATGGTCCATGGGGACGCAGGCACAGCTCCCACCCCAATCCCACCCCCAGATAGGATTGTTATGGCTGTTTGCTAAATGTTTGCTTTCTTCTATATGGGTGAATATTCCTGAAATCAGAATATCCAGCAGGGAGGAAAAGGGGAGACGCTGCAGTGAGATGTTCACTGTGAAGTGAGGGCAAGGAAAGAAACAAAACCTGACTCACTATTTAAGCACTACTTTTACTCAAATTTGAAAACACAAGTGGTCTGACGTGATGCATGGCCCCTATGGTGACCCTCCCCAGAGGGGTTTCAGTCCTCTATAAGCTATACAGTCAACTCATGCATTTCTGCATATAATACCCTCCTGAAACTGGCAAAACCTCCCTGGTAGAAGACCCCGATTTGATCAATCTAACTCTCTTTTAGATAGATGCTATCACCATAACCCATCACAATATGAAATAAATGATGAGAGTCAAACCTTAGTGCAAGAGCTTTATTTTGCATCGATTCCGCTAGAGTTTGGTTCCATTTCACAGGGTCCCACATACAAGTTTCCCAACCATTTAACTGCAGGTGCTGCGTCAGCAGCCCGGAGCTGGGACAGCAGTTGTGTTTCCACACTCTGCACTTCACATTTTTCACCTTTTACAATGATTGGCACTTTGCGGCACAGTAAAAATCTTCAGTTCGTTGTAAGTAGTGAAGAATCACTTAAAAAGTGAGAGTTGCATCTTTTTACGACACTCTCCTCTGAAAATTCCCCTCAAGAGGTATGAAACTGCTCTGAAGGCATCTGGAAACTTCAGCTGCAGGAACAAAATGCTGAAGTAGTCCAAGTGTGAGAGCATTAAAGCACATTATATGAAGACTTCATTTGGTTGAAACTGAAAGGGTTATGTTGTGTGCCAAGCTCTTAGTCATCAGGTATTATTTAGGTGGTTTATCCCTATAGGGCACTCATAAGGCTCAGTGAAAATCGTTTTTACATTCACATGCCTGAAGGTGGGTATGAGCAATGTCTTAAGTTTGCAAGCAATATTTCAATGGTTTCATGGAATCATATCATAGAACCCCAGAATGGTTTGGGTTGGAAGGGACCTTAAGGCTCCTCCAGCTCCAACCCCTGCCACGGACAGGGACACCTTCCACTAGAGCAGCTTGCTCCAAGCCCCTGTGTCCAA
>WYDI02024389.1:0-29635 GCA_009867235.2 Psittacus erithacus
CTCCAGTCCCCTGATCATCCTCGTGGCCCTCCTCTGGACTTGTTCCAACACTTCCATGTCCTTTTTATGTTGAGGACGCCAGAACTGCATGCAATACTCCAAGTGAGGTCTCACAAGAGCAGAGCAGAGGGGCAGGATCACCTCCTTCGACCAGCTGGTCACTCTCCTTTTGATGCAGCCCAGGATACAGTTGGCTTTCTGGGCTGCTAGCACACACTGCTGGCATGGAGAGATATATATAGAAATATCACAGGGCTACCATGGAACAAGACAGCACGATACAAGAAAATAAGACATTAAAAAGTTTTGGTCAGAAAGTTCTCAGCAGAACCCAGGCGGAAGTGATATGCTTCTGGATGTCAGCTGCTTACAGCTAATACTGAGTTCAGCAGATATGTATTTGTATTTTGTCTGTCCTTCGCAACTGGCTATTCCTGTTATTTATATTATGGGTCTGAGCATGACCTTGTGTTGTCACAAGTAAATTAAGCCTATTATATATCAAACCAATGAAATGTGCATTTTCTATGGGAGGAAGAAAGATGTAGCAGATAGGAAGACCTAGATATGGTTCTTTCCTCTACCTCAGATGTCCGGTTTGACTTTAGGAACTCTCTTAGATTCTCTGCACCTTAGTTTTCATCTTCATTTGTCATCACTTTTCCAGTTTACAGAGGTTAGGAGATCTCAAAAGAAAGAAATCCCTTGAATAGATGAAAAATGTTTATCACCAGTTATGTTTCAGCTGTCCTTGTTTTGTATATCCTTGGGACGACTGATGGCTTAATTCTCTCTCGAGTTAAAGGTTCTGCAGTCCCAGTAACTGACTGTCACAGTGTGAAAGTAAGTAATATGCAGGTCACTACAGCTGTAGCCTTTTAGCTGTCAGGGCTTAGTGGGTCCAGATATTTATATGTTGTTTTTAAGACATTTAAAAGTTTGATGTAAATTATAGGTCATATCACAAGTGAAAACAACAATCAAGTCCCATCCATCAGTAAGACATCTCATTCTGAATTAGCTGACTTTGCCCAAGAAGATGCAATAGAAGAACATCAGAATAGCACTGTGAGGGGGAAACACAAAGAACCTGACTCACAGGCTTTTATTAGGGCAGCAAGTTCTTTGCTGGATGAATACAATTGTTGCATGTTTCTGAGGTGACAGTGTGCTTAAATCCATGGAATATAATCCTTGTTTCTTTGGAGAGTTCACATCCCCATGGGGCTCTGTGAGGTCAGGAGGAGGAATGTGCTGCAAAGCTGTTCTGTGTCTTCTGTAATAGCCCAGTTCCAGGTGTGCTTAAAGCGAGCTTGAATAAACAAGAATAAAAAAGAGACATGCTACATTACAAGCTTAGTTTTTAAGAGGTGTTTGTCACTGGCATCTGTCTACCTGAACTGAATTGTAGCTAGCAGGTCCAACATTTTGGCCTTAAATGTGTTGAAGTTAAGTGAATGAGGAATGCTTTAGGAAGCTACTCCCTTCCCACCCATGTGGTATTAATTATCATTAAGCAGATATTTTAAATATAAGTTGACAGGAGAAAGGAGAAAAAGACCTTGCCATAAATGCTATGAAAAATGGAGAAGAGCCAAAAGTAATGCTGGCTCAGAGTCTTCTTTGAAACTTCCATTCCCCAGCAAAGGAGAACAAACATATCCAAACCTTTTAGAGCTAGAAAATTGCTACAGATTTTGTCAAGCATAGCTAAGGATTAATCAGGACACAAATAGTCTTGTTAACATTTTTATAATGGTTATTAGGTAATGTGCATGATGATTAAGGGCTGGAGCTGCCTCTGATTGCAGTCAGTGGGAACAGAATGAAGGTCTAAATTGCTGTTCGAACTTCACTTTTGATTTCCTGAAAAATAAGGAGGTTTTGAACAGAACAACATCTAATTTATCTATCACTAGAAATGAATGTTTCTCTTCCCTCATGTAGCTAGTAACTTGGAGGTCAGGCAGCTAACAAGAAACTGGATGTTTAACCTTTAGCCGTAATCTAGGATTATGACCTGGATGATAGGAGCAAGATTGATTGTCAGAGACACTGCTGAGGCTGCCTTTTAATGGGATTAGCACACATTTGCATCCTGTACTGACATAATTCAGACTGTCCACCAAACCACAGGCCATTTGGACTGTCCCAGGGAGTTGCTGAGGCCAGCAGTGGCAGTGCAGGGGAACCTCAAAAATGGAAGCAAAGCTTGAGCTCAAGAACCCCCTGTTTGTGGTACTTATTGACTTTATGTTGTTGCTTGTTAACTCAGAGTGAATGAACAGTCATTTTTTGAGCAATCTGAAATTTCTTTTATTAATGGAACATTGTTTTTATTAGATCAGAAGTGATAAAATGTCCTGAGATGAAGTGGGCTTTTAAAATATCTTAATTAATGAGGGAACATTGATCATTAAGAGTGTCAATTAAGCAAATGTGCATAAAATATCCAATATAAAGGAACAGCTATAATTAGTATGCTGGCAAACACTATTATCCCATCAATTAAAGTCTTCTTTATCCCACGCAGAACTGAAATGCATCCTTCTGACCAAACCAGGAGATACATAAGAATGTCAGGCACCAACAAGAACAGAAACAAGTTTCCAGGCGGAAATAAGTGAAATACGGGGATAAGAAATAAGGAACTCATAAGTACAATGGCATTGACTCGATAAAATGGTAGATTTCTTTTTCAAATTTTCGAGTTTATTTTAGGGAAAACTCCAAAGTGCTTTCAATATGATCAGCTCTTACTTGTGAATATGAGTTTAGGTCCAGCTAAATAGGACCTGCTGTAGAATTAATATCTCGGACATTCATCGTATCTGTTGCTTTTAATGCCTTTGTATCAATTTGTCTTTTACAGGTCTATGGTGGGGTCTGGTAGAGAGCCTGATCTCGTGCACCTGGAGGCAAAGACAGTGGATGGTCGTAAGTTTATCAGCTTTCAAATATTGCGGTATGGCCTGTATCAGCAGCAGTGTGGCAGCAGAGCCCGGGCAGTGATTGTGCCCCTGCACTGGGCACTGGTGAGGCCGCACCTCGAATCCTGTGTTCAGTTCTGGGCCCCCCACTACAAGAGAGACGCTGAGGTGCTGGAGCAGGGCCAGAGAAGGGCAACGAAGCTGGTGCAGGGCCTGGAGCACAGTGTGATGGAAAATGGCTGAGGGACCTGGGGGGTTCAGTGTGGAGAAGAGAAGGCTCAGGGGGGACCTTATTGCTCCTTAAAACTGCCTGAAAGGAGGATGGAGCCAGGTGGGGGCTGGTCTCTGCTCCCAAGGAATAAGGAATGGGACAAGAGGAAACAGTCTCAAGCTACACCAAGGGAGGTTTAGATGGAGATGAGAAACAGGTCCTTCTCCAAAGGGTACTCAGGCATTGGAAGAGGCTGCCCAGAGCAGTGCTGGAGTCACAGTCCCTGGAAGTGTTCACACACCGTGTGGACGAGACCCTCAGTGCCATGGGTTAGTGGTGGCCTTGGCAGTGCTGGGGTAATGGTTGGACTTGATGATCTTGAAGGTCTTTTCCAACCAGGTTGAAGCCGTGATTCTGTGATTCTGGACTGCCCTTATATTCTTGTAACCAGGCAGTATCATGATGAAAATCTGGCTTATATTTAGTGATTCACTCATTTAATATGAGGGGTTTGACTGATTCAGGGCAGGTTTGCCAGAACAGAAATTTTTCCAGCAAGGCAAAAAGTTCGGACAGGCTGTGAAAGGAGCTGAGAACATAGTAAGGAAGAACAGATGATAAGCAGTAATTGGCATTAGTGTATACAGCACTTTTCTTCCTGTGTGATTTTGTTCATGGGAACATGGCATTGGAGAGAAGCTCCTGGGTCACAGAGTCTAGCTGCTGTTGTTTCACACAGTGCATAATACCACCTTGTTCATAGCTTTACAGTTTTAACAGACCAGAGATACTCTGCCTTAGGTACTACCTTTGAAAATATGTCATTTATCTAACTTTAGAAACCTTTTAATGATCAGCTTAAGTGTATTCTTTACTGTTGTCCTGCCATTGTCCTTCACTTTCATCAGCTCCTCTCCCTTCTTGCTTAGCCTCTTGTGGTGCTTTTGTCCATTCCAGGAACCTTCTTTACCTGCAACTCCAAAATATTCTCCTAATTGGCTGTAAATTCTCTCAGGCACCTTTAAGCCACCCACTGGCCTTTTCTCCTCCCACCCATGCTTCCTCAAGGTTTGTCTTTGAGCTCCACTGCTTTTGCAGATCTTCCTCCATGGATTTATTTTCCACACTACTGAGTTGCCTCAGGAAGGCACCAGACCAAAGCCTGACTGCTATAGAGCTTGTCTTTGTAATTCCATAGTGTTTCCTCTGTAAATAGCAGCTTTGCTGCAACAGAACAAGCAAATATGTACCATTTGCAATGCACAGGTATTAATGATGCAGTCAATTAATGCCTTTAAAACTGATAAAATTCTCCCTTAAATTGTACCGCCAAATGCAGTGGGATTACTTAAAATGTGCATTTTGTCATTGTAAACTGACTGAAAAGGTAACTCTAAGGTAACCTGGCTTTTAGCTCATTGAAATTCAGCATGAAAGAGAATTTTTTGGAAAATGAATTTTGACGAGAAATAGTTGCAATATAAACCATAAAGTTTAAAAGCCTTTCCATTTCAAGATATTCAAGATTAGTAAAAGTGAAAGAATGTATTATCTATTTCTTATCCTTTATGATCTCTGATTATTATTATTTCTCCTGTCAAATTCACTTACCTGGACATGGCAACAAGGCTGGGAACGTGAGGCTTTCTCTGGACACACTAAATGAGAATGAAATGTTCCAACAGGGCTGTTTGTTTCAGCACAAAATATTACTGTTTAAAGGCATTAAGAATTTGAGGTCATTGAGATGAGGCACTACAGCTGATGTTTAAGGATCTATATTCTTGTGCTGCTTTCAGGGGATGTTCAGCTCATAGTGAGCACAGAAAGTGCCATGCTCCAGATGCCTTGAATGGTCTTGTTTGAGTTCTTAGGCTGTAATATGAACATTTTGCACAACTGTTGCCTATTTCTGCAAAAGACTTCTTGACTGCTTAACAAAATAGTAAGCTTTATGACAGCTTTTAAGGTGGAAACCAAAAAACAGGTAGATGAACCTGGCCTGACTGAAGACTCAGGCATGTTAGTAAAGAATTATGGAATAAAAAATTATTGCTCATCAACAGAGCTCTAGTAACTGATTCTGTGCACTTATATTGGCTTAGTTGTGAGGCAGCATAGCTGAAGATTTTCTGTTAATGAGACTGTGACAGATCTACTGATGTAAATGTAGTGGTGGTGTCAAACTTTCAGCCAGTGTGACCCCTCTTGCAAACCACTCTTTCAGATGATACTTCTACTTATGAGTCAGAAAGGTCCCCAGTTCAGCACATTGTCTATATAAGAGTGTTGGATTTTCAATAAGTGCACACTCTTTTTTGCCCATTGTTCTGGGAAGCATTGGTCTCTGGCAGAGGACTATGGTGGGTAGCTGGAAGCATTAACCTTGGAACATAGCACAGCATTTTCTGCCAGAAGACATTTGGTAGCATTGCAGGTCACAGGATTTTGAGACTGAGACAGGCTGAGTCCGCACATGGCCCATTATTCTAGTTACCATGACCAACTTCATGTATATGGTCTGGTAGCTACTAAAGCCTTCTAAGACAAAATCAGTTTCCTTTTCCTGGATGAAGTAACCATGACCCTCCAATGGATGAACAAATGTTTCTTCTCTGGAATGAAGGTGTGTGGCTGCCACTGGGGTAATTGGTGGAAGTGTGCTGAAGTGAGAAAGATACCTTTTTATCAAGCTGAGGGTAATTGGCAGGCAATTTTTTGTGGGGCTTTTTATGTTGGTTTTTGGTTTAGGGTTTGTTGTTTTTTTTTCTCTCCTTGCATTTACTTATTTATACTTTGGAATATCTGTTTTGAGACTTAATCAAGTGTAAAAATCCAATAAGGGGATTAAATTTGAGCAGGTAAACTTGCTAAAACAAGGCAAGGAGAAAGAAGGGAAGAAAGGGAAGCTATGTGGAAACAACCACACAATCTGTACAATAAAATAAAAGATCCTCAAGTGGAAATATAAGGGCTAAGCAAAAACCTGCTGAACTCAGTACAAATAAGAAAAAACACTTAATTCTTGTGCTGGTATCTTTTCCAGCAGAAGCTGAGTAGTACAACCTCAGCTTTAGGTGGGAAGAAGTAGAAATGTCAGCAGAATATGATGTTAGCCCATGTCCCTGGCAGGGTTGTTTGAGAACATCTATCAACAACAACCTTTGTATTGGGCTTTCCCTGCTAGAAAACCAATAACTCTCTGTCTCTGCTCCATGATTATGATCTATCTGTGCATTTTATTTATTGTGTTTATATGCATAATGTAAAAGGTTTACAAGGCCCAAAATAGGAATGTCTTAACAGGCATAAATCAGTATAACTTCAGTGGCATGATTTACACCTGCTCAGGATCTGGCTAACAATATTGTACCTGAGCACACATTCTCGCTACTATTTTTTTTTTACTCAGCACCAGAAATCCTCTGGACTCCTGAACACAGTGTGTCTGATCAAACTAGGGTGCAAATAGTAATGAACAAAATTAATACAAACTCTGCAATTTGGTTGTATTGATGGAGATAGATTTGCAGGGCTAAACATTGCCATTTATGTTTTCACTCCTGCTGTGTAATTTTGGAGAGTGCCGGGAAATTTTATCTTCTCAAATGTGATGTATTTTTTCATTTTTTAAAGGCTTCAGGCCCAATCTGTGTCAAGCTGGGTCTGAGAACAAAGTGGTAAAGCCGATTTTTCTGGTTGGAAGAAGTTCATATGAACCTTATCTTACATTTCCATTTGTACATTTGGGTGTCCCTTGTGTTCCACTTTGATTTTGGAGCAGGATCAAAGGCAAGCCTGCAAAGTCAGCAGGAATAGTGGATAATTTTTGCCTGTTTTCAGGTCAACACCCCAGTAAGACAATTAATCCTCTACTGTTCTTAACCACACGATAAGCTTCTCTTTGTTACATTCACCACTGTAGACAGCAAGCAAAGTGACTGGTGGAAGTTAAATCTAGTATTGCTAAAATGCAGCTTGAAGTGCTTTCTTCACTGTCCATTAATTAATGACATGTGGGGTTTAGGTTTTTAAAGAATACGCCAGTCCTGAAAGGTCCTTAGTTTATGGGTTTATCTCATTTGACCTAGAGAGGGTTATCCCAGTATTCAAGCTAATTGAAATGAGAGGTAATTTTTAATCAGGTGATGCCTCAAGAAGAATCCAGGCTGTTGGTGAGAATTAGCAAGATGGATTCCTACAAGGCATTTGGAGACTAACTAGGTACCCACTGGCCCTCCAGAGAATGGCAAAGCTGACTCAGAGGATGTCTGTGTGACAGTTTCTATAGGTGCATGTCAAGAAAGCCAACTTACATTTATGAGATATACATTCACTTATGTAGATAGATGCTGATTGATTTTGAGTTTTTAATTTATGAATTTATTTTTTCCTCTAAAGTATAGGTGAACGAAGCTAGAGGGTTTTCTAATGTGTTGGCAAAAATGTAGAGAACTCCTGATATTTGAAAAGTACTTTCGATTCCTTTTCTTTTCTTCTGTTGCTCTGATTTACATGGCAACTTTTCATATGGAAAGGTAATTTAGGCGCTGCTGCAGTTACAGGTAAGACCAAGCCTCACCTGGGGTCAGCAGTCATACTCTGCTTGCTGATCAACAGGGACTGAACATCTGGCCGACAGTGTCTGAATCACAAAGTTGTGCTATGACTTTAATTTCTGTTTTCACAGAAGGTTGCTAGGAAGAATAATCACTGCTGTGGAAAAAAACCAAGTAGGCAACCTGGCCGGGCAATCTTTTGCTAACATAGCTCGAGTGGTGAATTAATTCCCATGGTGCCCTAAACCTGTGCAGTGATTTTTATTTTTTTTTTTTCCTGGTTCTGATTAGGATTCTTTCTTGATCACGATTGGTGTTTGTCCTGGAGAATAACATCTGTTAGTTTCTCTAACTATAGGCTTATGCCATAGATGGCAGAGAATATACTTCCCCATGTAAAGAAAAATTCCTGACTATGACATGCAAGGAAGAGAGAGTAGCAGCAGGACAAAAACAGATTTATGAGTAGTTAGTAAATGAGATGGCTTTATTTCACTGATCTGCATTACTGGTTAATTGATTTGATGTTGCTCAGTCCTGAAGAGTTCTGAATATATTTCCATATTACAAACGTTTCACAAATTGACATTCAGACCAGATGGAAATGGATAAAGAACAGTTATTTTTTGTGCTTCTCAAAAAAGGAGTAGAAAGATTAAATTATGGGAGAACATTTAATTAAATTGTGGAACTTGTTGCCTGGGAAGGTTGCGAATGCTGAAGGTGTACTTGGACTACCAAGACAACTGGACAAATTCTTATGACCTTTTCTAGGCTTCTGTTGTTAGTCACTGTTGGAGAGGGGTTACAGGCCTGGGTCTTTCAGTGGCATATGTTGCCACTGTGTTCTTATGGTTCAGGATGCCAATCATCCTTCAAAAGCTGAAACTGTTCCTAATGTCTAAGCTACTCAATTATGAACTGGAATACCCCATAGAAAATCTGGAAGACAAACAAGTCATAGATTATGTGGATGCTTTTTGTATAAACTCCTAATTTGTTCTTAGTGAATTTATTTGTAAAGATAATACATTTCTCAATACATTAAAGACAAGAAAAATAAAATTTATACATTTTCAGTGAGTACAGTAAATATTTTCTCTGACTCTTCTGGTTAAATCAGGTTTTCAGAAGATCTACGTGCAAGCATAGACTAGAAAGCAGTATTAGGTTGGATATACTGTCCAAAATAACACTTGGGAACAAGTATCCTGAAGAAAGTCCTACTCTGCTTTAGGAAGGGGTTTGAAACTCTACTGTTTACATTTTCAGAGGCTCACCAACCTCCAGCAACAACCAACAACCACCCATCTCCACCATCTGAGCCAAGAAATATCTCAGGGATAGAGGGGATACATTTCCCTTGGGAACATATTAACATGGAGCTTGAGCTAAACAGAAAAGACTAAAATATTTCATGGCACAATGTCCCCCTGGGTCTCAGCTTTTGCTGTGTGTTAGCATTTGCAGTTCTCTTTCACCACTGAAAGATTAATTTTATCAGAGGTTTGCCTTACAAGATGTCTCCTTCATTCTTGTGTTCTTGTGACTTCTTGCTTTCGCTTCAGAAATAGCTGCGGTTCCCCAAGAAGAATCCTACTCTAGGTGTCTAAACTTGTCAAAATCAAAGTGTCTGGGGGTGTAAGAGCTGGGAGTTGCTATGTTCTTCTCTCCAGGCACAGCGTGACTTTTTTGTTGTATATTAAAAACAGCAGCTGTTATTGGAGGTGAGGGTTCTGGAAATGAAAAGCATAATGTACTAATTACCTATTGCAGGGAAAACATCTGTGTGGGAAAACTAATGAAATTAATTCCAGAGCCTAGCAACTGAATACATTAATTGACATTAATTAATGCTAAATTACAAAGCTTTGCCAATGGAATCACATAAAATGTCCTCAAGAATCAAATGCCCACTCCCCCCAAAAAAAATCCTTGTCTTAACTTGAACACAGCAAAACTTCCCTTAGGAAAAAGGAGGCATCCAGGCACTAGGAGAAGCCTGTTTTTCCTTCTTTCTGTCTCCCATAGCAGAGGCAGTTTTTCTTAGTGTGCCCATCTCAGGGTTTGGCTGTTTGGGAGGTTAGCTTAAGTGATTTCAGTGCTCTGCCCTTTAGTAGTTATTACTGGCATTTTAGAATTGAAGCTGTGGAGAATTGCACTGTAAAAATCCGCAAGAATTGCCTTAGTAAATCTTCATCAGTAGTGCAATCACTGCTGCACAGACTCCTGCGATCACAGCAGAAATAGACATAGTCCCCATTCCTCTGTTAAAACAGGGTCAAAAAAACTTAAGTCACCTCTGATGGATGTCAGCATGGCCTGTTCTTTAAAATCTCTTGTGGAGGTGATCCCATAATCTTCTTTGCTGGCTGGTCCCAGCAGCACCTGTCGTGCTACCTCCCTGTGCTCTCAGGATAGATAACCCAACGGCACCACAGTCTGTGTTTCCCAGACAGCTGATGTGCCTTGTGGAAGTAAAAGGAAAGAATGGTGTTGAGGGCAAAAAAGAAAACAGGGTGAGAAATGGAGATCTGATGCTGTATAGCTCTGTGCTGGGCTGGTTCAATCTCATGTGTGAAAAGCCACCCAGTCTTGCCAAAAACTGGGGATGTTGAGGTCAGACATTTCAATTGTGATGCTGCTTTGTTTAAGCTCAGGATTGCCAGGCATTTCACTCAGGAGCCTTCGAGAGAGAGAATGACAGACCCTATCTGCAGTACTGTGTTCAGATCTGGAGCCCCAGTGAGGGTGGTGTAAACACTGGAACAGATTGCCCAGAGTGATGGTAGATGCCCTCCCCTCTGGAAGCGGTCAGGCTGGATGGGGCTTTGAGAAACCTGGTCTAGTTGAGGATATCTGTACTCATTGCAGGGGTGTTGTAACCACATGGCCTTTGAACGTACCCCTTCCAACCCAAACCATTCTTCAATTCTATGAATGTGGGGTAGGTGTGGGGGGCTGTTGTTTATGATACAGTGGACTGAATTAAACAGGAATGAGAATTGTGTTGCAGGTAAAGAGATGCATGCCGATTCTCCATCTTATGACAAAGAGGAGACATGCTGCACCACACTGTACTACTGTGTGGTGAAAGAGTCTCTGGCCCCCTTGTCACCCTCCTTCCGGGGAGAAGAGGAACAGAGGGCTGGGCAGCTTTGAAAGAGAACTTTCTTGAGCTCACTGGAATGAGCAGGCTGGGAGTTATGTCGTTCCCTGCCCTCTTGTGGCTAATATGGAAAAAATCATGTCCCTCTGAAGGAAAATGCGTTTCGATCGTGCCGTCTAGGGTGTATTAATTTGTGTTTTGCAGTGAGCTGCAAAAGCATAAAATGTTATAAACTGCAGTGACTAATAATATTTACTGTGTTATATATTCCAAGAACTCTGAAAATGCTGGGGGAAAATCATCCCTCACCAAACTTTCCTGAAGGTTCATTACCCTGCGTGTCTGTTTTAAGCAGAAGTCAACAGCCCTTAGAAGGAAGGAAAGAAATGTCAAATGATAGAATTAAAACCAAGATTAAATACGAGATGGTAAAATTCCAGCCATTTCTATTTCAGTGTAAAATGCTGCTTCTCTGATCAGAAGGTGGTAATTATATAAAAAAAGGGGCTGTTCTTCTCCAAGAAAAAAAGATCAGAAGTAGTTCTCACATTAAATGCCATGTAGGGTTTCTGTCATATACAAGCTAATGCTAAAATGCCAGAGTCCTTCTTCCTGTAAGTCGGCTTTGTTGTTAAGCAAAGTGCAACTTCTTAATTGATCTGAAAGAGCCCAGATTTAATACTGAGAATCTGGTTCTGTATTCTAGGATAAACTAACACCATGAAGAAATTAGAATTGGTTTTTTTTCAGGTGATGGATTATGACGAGCACCCTGAGGGGGTTCAGAATAGGAGATGAGGGCATCTCATACAGTGACAGTGGATGAGATGGCTTTAGGGCTGCATTTAGGCCATTTACTTTGAAACATATGATTGATTTAAACTGCTAAGGCTTCTAGTTTCAAGAGAGTGTGGAATGATTGCCCAGGTTGCCAGAGTGCATGTACCCACACTGTCAACTGGGAAGTAGGTAAAACTTCTGAACTGGAGGTGGTCTGAATTACTTTCCAAGGTGGTCTCTGAAGAGTGTAAGTGCTGTAGAGAATACAGAAGTATGCCATGGAAGGGATTCTCAGTGGTGACACTGTGGGACAATTCTATGGGACAGTATCGGTGTATGCTCTGGACCTTGGCCATGTTCTGAATAAACTCAGTGTGTGACCATGGAGAAGCCATCATGCTCTACAGAAAATCCTACACCGTGGAGATGACAGAGAAACTGTAGAGGCTCAGTACAGAGAGCATCTGTCCTGCAGAATAGACTCAAATCTTTAGATCCACAGTTAATTTGGGAGTCGAATGACTTGGGTTGCTTTGGCTAGGAGGTTTGTGACAGCAGGAAGAATCTGTGCTCAGGATCTCACGTGTCTTGGTTTTGTTCTTTTCCTTTCAGATGCCCAGTACATCACCTGCAAGATGCAGAACTGCAGTGAAGCCACTCACGGCAAACCTTTTCCAGGCTATATTGACCATAATTCCCTGATTGTCCAGGATGATTATGTCTTTGTTCAGGTGCAGAACACCCTCTTATTTGTTCTATTTTATATTCTATTATCCTGTATTATATTATTTTCTCTTCCCTTCCTTTGCATATGTGCACATATGTGTTAGCTCCCAACTAATCAGACAACACTGGATCCAAATAATAAAGGCACTGAGTGAATTGTAGAAGTTCATTATAATGCTAATAGTCTTCCTTTTACCTCCAGTAACTTGTCACTCTAGGGTCATAGTGTTCCTGCCTGGAGCATCCACCCTGTGTACTGGAGTGCTCTGCGCCACTCCCTGCAATGCTGTCAGCACTCTAGGGTTACTGCTCTAACCTCCCAGCTTGAAGTGATGTGTCAGTCATCTGTTGTTAAAGGGAATAGACCAGAACGTTTTTAAGCATGAGAGAGAAATAGAAAAGGAGGGAGGGAGTCAGAGGAAGAACCAAAGAAGGAGTAATCAGGCTTTATTGTTATGCCTCACTTGTGATTACAGTGAAAAGGCTGAAGATGAGATGTACTCAGCCAAGCTGTGTTACAGGTGGGACCTGGTGAATAGATAACTACTATGGGTTTCATTAGGCTGCCACCAGTGTCCATTTAATAGCAGCTAAAGAGGACAAAAATAACAACAGAATTGCAGGGAACATAGAGGTGAACTGGAAATAATTAGGACTAAACAGGCTTTCCCGACAGTTTAGATTCTGCTATGCTTGGGAGTGGAGGGAAGAGAGAGGACTGATATTTTAAATTGGGTGAGTTGATTGCTAATTGCTTTCAGTTAATGAACTCAGTCATAAACTCTAGCGTAAATCATTCACTAATAAATCTGGGGGACATACATTTCAGAATAGCTTTTGTGCCTAGTGTGTCTGAAGCAAGAAAGAAATGTTTCTGTGGTAAGAAAAACAGGGGCACGCATCACTGTTCACCCATGCTCTCTCATTTCAAAATCACTATGTGTTTGTGTCTTGAGCTGGGTAATTTCTCTTCATATGTGAATTGATTCATTACTTCACCACTTGATTTTGTGCTCTTCAAGATTGTTAGTCTTCTCTGTTTTGACCTGATGTTACACACTGTAAAGAATCAACCCCTTTGCCTCATCTAAAGTTAATACTGGGGAGATTGCCTGCCTTTCTGTATAGCCCTTGTATTTTGATGCATTTTTCTTTCTACCTATGTAAACTGTTGTATAGTGTTCCCAGTGCTGTCAGTTTTCGGCTTTCTTCCACCTCTGTGCTAGCTGCATGGTGCAAGGATGAAGGAGCATATGAGGAGAGGCAGCCTTTTATGATGTTCCCCTTAATGCCCAGTGGGACTTTGCACAACTTTGTATGTTCATGTTCATAATGCAGTTTGAGAGGGTATCATATAACATTTGGATTTTGAAAGCTCCCATTTTATTACTTAGGCATCTTAAGATTCTTAAATATAACAGGTCAAAGAGATAGTACTTGCCAGTCATTAATAGTTGATACTTACAGGTATGAAATAAGAATACTGTAATCCCTGGAAACAGCCTATGTGTTATTCAAAGTAGACAGTGAATTCACTCTTGGCTGGTAATTTAAAATGGGATTCTTCAGGTGGTTACATATTTATCGGGATGTATCTGACTTGCAAGGAACAGCTAAATAACACGCTGTGGCTGATGTTAGACTCTGCCTTATCCCAGGCACTGTTCTGCAGAGGATGAATAGTCCTAAACCTACCAGACTGTAAAAGCTTGGAAAAATAGACGAACACCCTGAGCATCCTCCCCAAGCCTTCTCTGCCTTCCTTGATCTCTATCTACCTTTTCTGCAGTAATGCTGCATTCTTATTTGGAATGAGAATTAGTAGGCTGAAAAGCATGAGAGTAGGGCAATGTGGGTTTATTTCACTACACTGTATTTTATTTATAAACCCACACTCTGTCATAAGTAATGCTTCTGGACTTCCTCCCTCTAACTTTTGCCTAATTCCCTTAAAAAGAAAAAAGGTTGAAGAGGTTTAGAATAAGAAATGGTTCTTATTTTACTTCATCTTGTATAAACCTAGCCTCTGTCTATCTTGCATTTTAAACTACTGCAGTTTATTTTAAAACACTACTAAAGAAAAGTCTTGATAAGCCCAGATATCAGGCAATTAAAGCAAATATCTACATAGAGATATTGGAATATTTGTTCTTCAGTGTCTTTCATCCAAAGATTTCAAAGTACTTTACAAACATTGATTATACCTCAGCAGCCCTTGAAGCCAGATAACATTGATGGCTTTTTTTCTTTCAATTTCACACCCCTTTAATATGTGATAGGAAATGAAACCTCATATTGCTCCAACCCAGCATTTTCAAGGTCTTGTCATCAGTATTTACAGACTTAAATAAGTGGCCAGATTCACAGAAATACTAAATCAACTGAGCTGTGAATGCTTAGCTGATCTTGTAACAGATACAACTGATGGCTTGTGTGGGGCCACACAGGAACCAAAGCTGGAGGCAGAAATAGAAATCAATCTTCATGTATGCCAATCTCCTAATTTAACAAATAGCCTATACAGCAGCTCTGCAGATAGTAAAGAGACAGTATTGTGGTAAAGCAGAAGAGAGCTATGGTATCAGCAGGTAACATACTGGTCCAAGTGAAGCCACGACTTCACTTTCTCCAGTCTCGTACCTGAAATTCTGGCCTTTGTCTGCCTTTGCAGATAATAGGTTTTCTCTTACTTTCTTTTTCAGCCACTGTCGGTCGGATCAATGTTTATTCATCAACTGTGATAGTGCTGCAGTTTTAAGCTGTTGCCACCAACACAGTGGTATTTCCCTTGACAGCTTTAGCTTGATATTTTCCCTGATAATAAAAAAATATTTTATAAAATCCTGCTGATAACTTGCCTGCTTCTTTCATAGTTGACATCAGGAGGGAGACCACATTATTACGTTTCTTATAGGAGGAATGCATTTACACAGATGAAGCTGCCAAAATACTCCTTGCCCAAGGTAAGTTGCTGTTGCTGAAATGCCCATATGAGTCTACAGTTACTTTGATTGTACAGACATTCTTGAATCCAGCACCAGTAATTATAAGATGGCATGTAATGAGTGAAAACATTCTTCTTTAACAGAACATTTGCAAGCAAGAAAGGGCTGGAAACAAAGTCAGCTCTATGGTTAGTCAAGGACATGAGCATGAAATGTACATGGATACCACAGCCCATGTTAATTACCATTTCTTTGTAGTTAGTTAATTAAGTTTTGGAGGGGACGCTCTTTTTTTCCCCCTTTTTTTTTGGTCCTGAAATTCCCTTCTCCTGTCCCTAGCCTGTGTGGGTTGCTTTTTGTGCTCTGCCTCATTAGCAGATTTTAATGGGAACCAAGCAAAGAGGCGTCTTTGTGTGTCTGCTCCATATCTTCCCTCATTAAGAACAATGGTGAATTAGCATTGGAGCTTGAAAGGCTATTGCTGCCTTCTAGAGCTGAATTTTTTTAAAGACCTATCTGAAATGTTAGGTCCATTTTGAAGAAATCACCATTTTGCAGCTGGGCTTCTAACGCTCCTAACTGCTAACAAAGACAGAGGGGGAGTTTTTTAAGCCTTTTCATTCTTGATATAGTCTGGCTTCAATGAAATTTAAGCTCAAAGGCAGCAAAAGATCTTTTGGATTCTGTTTGAGATCTAACATCTATCTGGAGACAAATGCATTCCCAGAAGGTAAGCAAAGAATGTCAAAGGGAAGAGGGGAAAGTGCAAGGTCTGCCTGTTCCTAGTAGTTGAAAGTATATCAGATTTTGTAGGTGGAAATATTCAAAGGGATAATTTGGTTAATACCATAAATCAAAGACAGGCTGTCTTTGATTCCTCAAACCAACAGATCTGTTTATAGTAGATTGACTGGGTGACCTTCATATAACCACACTGCAAATGAAACCCAGACCTTCAATGCTCTACTACTTACTTTGCTGTTGTATCCTTTGCTTCTGTTTACATCACCTGAAAACCCAGCTTACAGGACATTGAGTACCCTACTAGAAGGGATGGGGTCTTCTTAGCTCTGACACAGGAGATCTGTGGTCTGCCCCAGAATCTTCATTCACATTTAAAGATAGGTTGGTTTGAAACTTCCCGCCCAAGAAGGAAGGAATTACTCAGATCAAATTTAAACAATTGTTATTTGAAGTAGCCCTTAGCAAAGGGGTTGCATTTTTAGCATGATATTCTAACATCCACATCAAAATTGTCATTTGCAGCTGATTCAAACCACCTTTAGAGAGGCTGCTTGCTTTGAACCGGTTACCTGCTTTAGCCCACGCTTTTCCAAATGTTCACCTTCCCAAAGATATCTCTAGAGAGGCAGGGAAAATGCACTGCAATTAAATTGCAGTATGTTCTCAGAGAATAGGAACTGGAGCAGTACAATCATCTTATTTGACCCAAAGAAAAAGGCAGATATATAAGGAGATAAGACGCGTTGTCACAATCTCAGAGTATCTTCAAAGACTGAAGGGCTACATTTGGCTTGGAAGAAGCTATAGTGGAGCTGCGGCTGTCTAGATGTCTGCTATCAAAGCAAGATAGCAGCTTTTATTAAAAATGCACAAAGCATTATACTGTTCGAGGGACTGAAACATAGAGTTTCTCTTATGCTTAAATTCTGTTTTATCTCCTTCAGCTAAGAAAGAGGGGCCAAATATGGTAAACAGTACTAAGTGACTTCTGGAACTGAAGGTGGAAATATCAAGCTTTTTGTCTCTTTATGTTACTCTTCCTAAGCTGCAAGGGTGTGAAAGCAGGCAGCTTTGGGAGGTGATACTGGTGTTCAGGCAGGAATAGCCTACAACAAATCAAAACTAAAATATTCTTGTTGGTATTGATAGCCTCGTAGCCAGTTTGATTAAAAGCCTAAATGAACTTGAAACTCTCTCCTATACAAGAAGTTCCCTGCATATGTGCATTTACTGTGTAAATGGTCATTCTTGAGGCCTGTTAATTTCTGCAGTGATATTGATCTGTGGGTTGGTACTACCTATTCTATAGCACAGCAGCACAGTGTGGGCTCTGTCACAGACCCTGGTATGTCACTCATGATAATCCCCTTAAATGTACACACAGGATATATTCATTCCATTTTAGACCAATGTACTGTGCAGACATCTGTAAATACTGAAGCAAGCCAACCAATTTCTCTTTTAAAAAGACCTGTCCTTAACTGGGACTGGGCTGAATACTGATGGAACGGGTGTGTGTGGTACCTCTGTTTTAAATTTCTCACCTTCTTTCAATCTTAGGATGCACATCCTGATGGAAGAAGCAATAACTGCAAAAAAAAATCCTTAAATACAGACCTTAAAAAGAGCTGACATTCCCAGTAATTGACAAGATAATACAGGCATTACACATTCCTGCTATTTAACTTGCTAGGAAGGAAAGTTCCTTGACCAATTTCAAAAAGGGCAGTTAAAGCACGTTTATTAATTCAGAAAGCCTTTAGTCATTTGAGTAGGCACCTGGTCAAACCCATGCATAGATTTGGGCTCTTACTTTTGTCTTTGGAAAGGCAAGAGGGACATGTAGTAGAATTGCGTATTAATGTATTTCCACTGTGTGTTGGAGCAGAGAGGGAAAAACTCAGCCTCTCACAAGGCAAATGCAAGGGGAACCCCTGAGGTTGATGACTGAGAAGGGTGTCTTGCTTCACATTCCTGTTCTCTTCCCTTTCTGCCGGGAGGTGAAATGTACATTTCTTGTAGTAGTAGAAGATGCAGTGAAGCTCTTGCTCCATATTAAGGGATTTTTTAATAATTATTTCTCCCCCCTAAAAAAAACAACCCTCATCCTGAAAAAAAAAAATAGTAATGAATGTGATATGCAGATTAATTTCCATTTTCCCAATGTGGAAACCAGAAAATTCCTGATGTTGTTCAAAGGTCTCTGATGCCTGTATATTGATCCCTTCCTGTCTAAGCTTTGCATGTTAACTGCATCTGTTGCACAAAGCCATATTAAGAAGAAAAGTTAATTGATCCCCAAATGCAAGCAGTTGGAATGCTGTCTTTTTTTATATTTTCTGCACTAATAATATATATGCTATATAATATATAATAAAATATATGTTAATTCTGTCTCAATCTCTGCTTCTCCAGTCTTAAATTCCTTCAGCCTTATTGAGATATTCTTTAGACTTGAATCTTACAACATGATGTGATCAAACTCAGGAAGCATCTAGTGAATAAATTAACTTAAATTTGCTTCTTAAGTATTCATGTAATTGCTTTTAGTTTTCCCTGGTGTTGATCAAAATATCTTTTACCTCTCTTCCCTAGTTTTTACAAAGCTATTTATTAAAATGGTAAGTTAATAAAACTGTACATTCACCGAAGCAAGTTTTAGATATCTCTGTCTATGTTTAAATAGAGAGGGCTGCCCGTGTGTTTATCGACATATTCAGAAGTTTAAACTTGAGATTAGAGCTGTGCTATCCAGTGTTGCCTGAAGCACACTGGGAAAACCTACTCATGTAGCTCTACCGTCAGGGTAGATCTACGTGATAGAGGGTGACAGTCTGAAATAAGGAGGCTCTGACAAACAGCTGTGGCACTAACTTCTACTATCACAGCTGGAGCTAAGAGAGGTTATCTATTTAGAATCACAAGTAGTAGAAGGCAGCGGGACTTATATTGTCTTTCATGTTGCCTCAGGATTTAAGCCAATCTGTTCCTCCAGAAAACCAGACCGCCTTCTGGGATGCATTTTTCTTGAGCACAAAGAAACGAGTAAATTAAGTGAATATTCATCCACTGCATACTCAGATCTGGATCTGGATGAGCAAACAACTGTTCTGAATCTTAACTTTACTTCCAAATTTTTAGATCAGATTTCTTCATTATATTATTTTTCATCTTTATGTTGCAAGTGTCCATCTGAAGGTATTAATTTCTCCTACAAAGCCACCAGAAAGTCAACTGCCAAGGCTGTTATTAACAGAAGGAAGAAGTAGCATCAGATTCCAAAGAGCATATTTTCTGGTAAAGTTCCCAGTTTTGCATATAGAAAGCTCTGGCTGAGATTCATGGAAGCAGAATAACTCTGGGATATCTGCCCAAACCAGACAGAATAGCTGAATCTTCTGGGAATCACCTTGTGCAAAAAAACCTGCATTTATTTTCCTACTTCAACAGATTTTTGTGGCACCAAAGAACTCAGAGTGTGTATGCTAGGCAGATAGAACCTAGGAATTTCATTATAAAAATCTCTCTCTTAATGACTTTTTCCACTGGGTAATAATTTCTTCAGGCATTGAAAGAGGGAATCTGGTTTAATAGTTTCTCCTTTTTCCTTAATTATACAATCTTTTAATTGCTTCCTGCCTGCTGGAAGACACAGATCAAACAGAGTAAAACAAAACCTTACTCACACTAGTGATCGAACTAAAAATCTGCTCGCTTCATCTAGTGAAGATTCAGGTTGTCTTTCTTTTACATTTCTTGGGGGTTCGGGGTGTTTGCGGTATGTGGTGTATTTAGCACAGTGGCTTCTAGTCAATACCGTCATTAGAAATAACAGCAGCACTGGCTGTAGACGTTGACCCATTAGATCTTCCTTGTACCAATTCCCAAGCATACTTGGTTTCTGAGTGCTAGACAAGAAGCAAATTTTTCAATGATGTTTTTTTCTAATTTAAAAAAACCCAACAAAACAAAACAAAATCAAACAAAACCCCATACAAGACAAAATATATTTTAACATCTGTGATTCCACAGCCATAAGTAGAATCACTCAGATGCCAAAGAAAACACCAAAACAACCAACAAACATCATCACCACCCCCCAAGAAAGTATTCATTAAAATGAAAGCGTTGATGAGGGGAGTGCTGCTTTGTAACACTTGTATTGCCAATGTAAATGTTCGTTTAACACCTCATCATTAATTACCACTTTGAAAACTGGCAGAAGAGAGCTGGTGTAAAATATTTCTGGATGGAATTACCTGCTTACAGGAGTGTTGTCTACAGTTTCTGATTAAACTAGCCTAAATATATCCCTTGCTCCTCCACGATTACTTTGGTGCCCTTGGAAATGACAGGACAGAGCTCCTTCTAGTAACCTTCCTCTCTTTTTTTCCCCAGGACATGCATGTTATCAGCACAGATGAGAATCAGGTGTTTGCAGCTGTACAAGAGTGGAACCAGAACGACACATACAATCTGTATATCTCAGACACCCGAGGGGTGTACTTCACCCTGGCCTTGGAAAACGTCAAGAGTAGTCAAGGGCTGGAGGGGAATGTGATGATTGACCTCTATGAGGTATGTCATGACTCCAAACGTCTCATTTCTATTTCAGGAGCTCATGTGATGCCAGTACCATTTCCTTCTTGCACATCAGTCTTGTAACATGCATGTGAACAGCAGAGCCAAAAAGCAACTAAATACATAGTTTTACCCTCCTTTTACTTTAGGGCCACAGTACAATCAGCTGAGTTTCAAGGTTTTCAATTTAGGCGCAGCCTAATATTATGAACAGATTAACTGCTGTACTTTCCTGTAGATTCTCAGGTGAGGAAGAGCTCATGGCTCTGTCAAGCAATGGAATATGAATTGCATCAGAAGATGTAGTAGAATAGTTCATTCAGTCCCTAAGAGGAGCTCTTTAATTTTCTTAGCCAAAATCCTGCTGGCCCGCATCAGTCCAGCCTATGGCTCTGAAAGCTCCCAACACTCTGAATGGCATCATTCTCCAATTTTGGTGGCACTTCTGGCAGCCTGATCTCTTGGTTTAGAAGTAAGGAAACACAGCAGTTTTCAGTTGACTCTGTTACGTTCCTCAGCTTGGACTATTCTGGAAACTGAAGTGATTTTTAGATACACCCTTTTGGGCTATCCCATGAGCATGGAAACTCTCCTATCTCATTTTGATGTCCCTTTTACCCCTGAGCCTTTTTCTGAGCAGGTACATTTTTGCTGAGCTCACATGTAAGAAGGACAATATAAATTGTTTTTTATGACAGCTAATCCTAAGATTTTTAATGTGTCCTTGTACTTCTCTTGCTCTGCTGCCTGTTTTATTTCTGGAGATGGCACTCAGCTAAGTAGAAACTCAAATCCTCAGCTGCTGTTTTGAGGGTCAGCTTCTCTTTTGAGGTCTCCTCCACAGACTTTTCTGACCATGAAAAGGGCCATGAACCAGATCTGAGTTCCTTTGAAAATAGAAAGTTTTGCCATCACCATCTGAATCTTAGCTCTGCTGTATAGGTTTGCCTTCAGCTGCCCTTTACTTGGAAACACCTTTAATTGTTCAGAGAGCCCAAGTGTTACACATAAATGCAGATGAACTGTAGGAGGATGGGCCCTGGCATTTCAGGAGCTTTTTACTATTAATCTCTCTGCAGCACTGGCAGCCCATAGAAAAACTGTTGCCTCTTGTTACTGTCAGCTTGAGAAACAGTTTTACTGCATTATGTAAAGGTGTCCTGCATCCTGGGGGGGGTGGGAGCAGAATTACCACCTTTGTTTTGTTTTATTAAGCTGACACCACACAGTAACCTGAATTGAAATTGATGGAATCAGACTTGTAGCATCATATCTGCTGATTATATAAGTAGAAAGATATTGGCTGACACTGAACCTGGCACAAACCTTCCTGTAAATTTGATGTTCTAGCTGGAAGGGAACAGAAAGCCAGCCAGCATGATTCTCCAACTAGTGTTGCTGCAAATGATGAATGCTCTGGGAGTAAATGGAGATGAAGATGAAAGAAAAAAACAAAACAAAAGAACATAGATAAATTAAAACAAAATGGAGAGATTACAAAATGAGTCCTTCTATGGTGACAGGGGTATATTTAGAGTAGGAAGATTGAGGAGACACCAGGGAAAAACAGGCTGATAAAATTGAGGCTGTTTAGCCTGGAGAAGAGAGCCTTTTACAGACAGATGGAAGTAGCCTCACAGTTACAGGTCCTGGTTCTTATGAGGGACTTCAACCACCCTGACATCTGGTGGAGGAACAAACCATCCAGGAGGTTCCTGGCAGACACTGATGTTTACTTTCTGAGACAGGTGATGGAGAACCCAACAAGGAGGGGTGTGCTGCTGGAACATATACTAGCAAACAAGGAAGGCCTGGTTGGTGATGTGAAAGTTGAGGACAGACTGGGTTACAATGAGCATGTGATCATGGAGTTCAGTATCATGTTAGGAAGAAGCAGGACTATAAGTAAGATCGCAACCCTGGCCTTCAGGAGAGCTAACTTTAGCCTCTTTAGGGAATTTCTTGGAAGAATCCAATGGGAACAAGCCCTAGAGAGTCCAAGTGAGCTGATTAATATTCAAGGCTCACTTGTTCAGGCTCAAGAATGGTGCATCTCCGTGGGCAAGAAATTGAGCAAAGGGACCAGGAGACCTGCGCAGATAAACTAGGAACTCCTGTCAAAACTCAAGCACAAGCAGATGTATGGGAGGTGGAAGTACAGACAGCCTAGTTGGGATGAATATAGGGATGTTGTCAGAGTATCCAGAAATATGATACAAGAAGATGGGGCCAGATTCTTCTTGGTGGTACCAGGCAACAGGATGAGAGGCAATTGGATAGAAACTAAAACCACAGGAAATTCTACCTGAACATGAGGAAAGACTTTACTGTGAGAGTGACTGAGCACTGGAATAGATTGTCCAGAGAGATAGTAGAGATAGTCACGAGCTGTCTGGGCACAATTCTGAATAATGTGCTTTAGGTGACCCTGCTTGAGGAGGGAGGTTGGACTAGATGGCTTCTGGTGGTCCCTTCCAACCTCAGCCGTTCTGTGATTCTGAGAAAAAAATCTGATCAATGCTTCTTGGGGAATTGCAGTGGGCATGAAAAGAAAATATTCTTTCATAGTGCTTTATCATGTTCTCCCTTCTCTTGTAAGTTTTCAGGAGCCTTTCACTCAGAATTTGCTATGTCAGTGTGTGAGCTCTTCTGCTGCTGGACCTTGTAGAGGATGAGGAGACCGCTCCTAGAGGGACACTATTCTCCCTCTGCATGTTGGACAGAGCAGGATATGAGAATAGCTCTTCTCTCCACCACCTTCCAGTAATATTTCATGAGTAGCACACTAGGCTCAGCATTAAGTGGGTCTGTAGTCACAAAAGCGTTGTCCTAAAAATGACCTACTAGAGAAAGAGAAGAGCAAGAATCACTGGCCATTGGATCTGAGTGCCCTTTCTAGTTCCTGCATCTCTCCAGTGATGTGCTATGGCTCTTCTTGGCTCTGTATTAGGACTGTTCTGCAGCAAGACTATCCTGCCTATGGGAATCCACACCTGAAGTGGTAACAGACTGCAAGAAGATGTGTCTGTAGCTATGATATATAAGCCTATCACTCTAGGACTTATTTTTGTAGCAGTATACCTCTTGGATAAGAATTATATGTTTGATGTATGAAGTTGATGATGGAGAGTGAAGAATGTGTTTTGAGTTGTGTCCTTGAGTGTCTTGTATGAATCTTTCTAAAACTGTCAACAGCATTTGCATCCACACACAATGGATTCAGGGTGGTAAGGACTGTCTACAATGCCTCTCTGGGAGCTTATGGGGTATTTTTGTTTCTGACCACTTACTTGCATGAGTCTTCCTTTCTTGTGATTGTACTAACAGCAAGGATAAGCAGATCACTGTGTGTGTCATGGTTGCGCATATACAATAGGAATATCTCCTCCACCTAAGAGCACACAAACACATATAGTGTGTGCGGTCTCTTTTTTAAGATAGAGCTGTCCAGGACTGACAGTGTAACTTACACTTTGCTTTCTTGAGAAAGGAGTCTGAGTCCCAGCCCATGACTAGAATCATAAAAAGAAAGATTCACAGGATTTGCCAACACATTTATCGCCTGATATATAAAATGCTCTTTAATCATTTATGGCCAGCATTTCACAGGGACTATATAATACAACTATTTCAGGACAACAGCAAAACAAAATACAAATGGAGCTATAGGCTCTGGTCTCTGGTAGCAAAGGCAGAACTATGTTATTTTTCCAGCCCTGTCTTATCATGCAGTATCACTTGAAGACAGAGTGTCCTTATCATTTTAGGGCGCCTTTCAACTACAACAAATCCTGAATAATTGGTTGGGTGGGACAAATCCAGCTAAGAAATTGAAAATATTATCTTTAATGCTAATAATGACAATAAATTAGTTAACTGCTTAATTTAAAGATTACTGCCCATTATAATAAGTCATGTCTAAGTCTTTACATAACTTCAAATGAAATTCAATGCCATTGCTCAAGCAGAAAAGTGCTATTCAGAATGACTTAGTACACCAGTGTACTATACCTATGCACTGTACACTGGTAGTCCCACAGCAAGTGACTTGAAGTGCAATAAGGTCCTGCTCACTGGGAGCTGTAGCATCCAAATCCAGACACATAATTATATTAGCTGAGCTGGAACAGGCTCCAAATTTGCTGTGTAACCATTTGCTATGTAATGCCATTTAAGTAATAATGTGTATAGATAAAAAGTCTTGATGAATAATTCTGTGCACTAGTTCCAGGTGAATGACTGAACAGACTTGCTGGAAACAAAACAATTTCTTGCTTCCCCCCTCCTTCTCCCAATTTTGCTTCCCTTTTTTATTGCAGCACTCAGATTGCAGAATGACAGCCCAACAAATTCATTCACAAGCTGCAGCAGCTATTGGGCTATTGATTTTCAGTGTGCTAAGAAGATGGGAACATTCTGCAGTGTGAGTTGTGATATGGGGTTGACTTTTTTTCTCCCCATTAAGACACTTCTGGGCTTGGTTCCAATGTTAGTCTCTTAGCATCACATCTTTACAAAATCTTCCTGCAGGTCTGTGGATTAAAGCTGCTGGGTAAAACGCCAGGAAAAAATAAATCTCATTGCTAGTTCTATCACTAGCATTCTGGGTGGCCTTGCTTGAGTCACCAGTGCTTTGGTTTCCTCAAAATATGAAGCAGTAATAAAAATACCTCTGTGCCCCTAGTTATCCTGTTGAAATACCAATAATTAAGAAATACATTGGGATCCTTAGATTAAATGTCTTAAGCAGGCTGTATGAGAACAGAAACACTGAACTGCAAGTTTATGTGTGTGTTGCATTTTTTTGCAAAGCCAAAATTGCTGCTGTTTCCTCCTGTGGCAGTGCAGGAGACAAATTGTTGCCCTGTACATATTGTATCTTTCAGGGGAAAGAATACCTACACAGTTGAGAGATTGTCACTTTATAGATAATGCTATCAACGCCTTACCATGTTCCTATGCTGATTCTGAAATATAAGCTTTCTTTTCCATTTGTCAACTTTCCACCTGTGTCTTGTCTTGTCCCTAGCACCTCAGTTTGCCTTCCTTTGATGTTCCCTGGCAATTCCTGCCTTGATATCCACCACACTGACACAGCCATCAGGTCCCTGTTGGGTTTGACCAGGCAAAAGAGACGTGCACAGAACCTGCAAAGGCTTGATGTATTTTTCAGCCATGTCAATTTTTCCTAGGTAGCAGGGATAAAGGGAATGTTCTTGGCTAACAAGAAGATTGACAACCAAGTGAAAACTTTCATCACCTACAATAAAGGAAGAGACTGGAGTTTGTTGCAGGCTCCAAACACTGATCTGAGAGGAAACCCTGTTCATTGTCTCCTGGTAAGTGCCGAAGGGGGGGAACTTGGGTGGTGGCAACATCCCAGAACAATCCTTTTCAACAAAGTAACACAAGAAGGAGAGGGCAGCAGTGTATCTCTTGGAGGCAATACTGCATATTGAAAGTGCCGTACATCATGTTTGGGCTGCCAGGTGGTTTTGCAAGAGCTGGCATTGTAATTTAGCTGAATGTAATTAAATTTCTGGAAGCATCATAGATCAGCTTCCTTCTGCGCAAGTGATGGTCTCCCCTGAAACAGCCGGGGAAGTCGGATGCTGTTTCTGCGCAGTGATTCTCTGGACACTAGGTGGGAGGAGTGAGCTGTTGTAGCTCAGGAACTTTCAGGGACACAGTAACTTGAGGCAGGCTCAAACAAAAGAAGAGCTCTGATTTCTTTCAGGCCACTCTGTTGGCAGTATTAATATTTATCATTTTTTCTGAGCTCAGAAGTGAGCGTTGGGTGTATATTGTATCTGTCTCTGTACTTATTAATATAGATCCATATACAGATGAGTCTTTAATCATCATTATATACAAACAGCTTCCAAGATTGAAAATGAAATATAAGCAGTGTGAATAGAATCGGAGATGTCTGTCAAATTAGAAAGCTTAGACTGATCTTGACATGTTTTTCAGCTGATATAATCTGTACACATTAGTGGGGTAATAGTCAGAATCCAAGACTTTGGGGTTCTCAATAGCTTTTATGTTACGCAAATTCTAACATGATTCCAGGCAGAAACAGGGGCACTATCGAGACTGCTCTTCCTCGTGCAGTCTTGTACCTATATGTTGTTCTCCATCAGAAAAAAAAAAGCCAAACCCCAAAAAGATGTTTCTCATTTTGAGGCTGCAAGCTGTTAGAATCTGAATCGGCATTATGGTTTGTGCATTGTGGTGAGTAGCTGAATGCTACATTAATCTCTTAACTGAACCCCATGCATTATTGTAAGAGCAATGAATAAATAACTTGATATTTGAAGGCTGTTCAAATAACTGATTTTTGATTGAGCCAAAATGCAAGCCTTTAATTTTCTGTCCAATATGAAAAAATAAATAGCGAAGACTGCAGGTCAAACAGCAGAGTTATTTCAGAACATGACTAAATTTGTTTGGGTTTGTTTTCTTCTGCCAAGTCTTTAAAAATTGTAAGTAAGACCTTTTTAAAATGAAATCCAAGAGATAAAAACCAAAAAGATGACATTCAGAAAACTTTGCACACATAAAACAGTTGAATTGTTTTGGAAGGGCCTATGTGTAGAAGCTGTTGTGTTTCAAATAGATTGTAATCTAGTTTGACTCAAGCGAATGTATTTAAACCCCACACCTTGACTTTATCAAATTATGACCAATTTTGTCAGAAACCCAAGATTTTTATTATATTATGATAGTGCAATATTTTAGGGAGCTGGGAAGGGCAGAACAAATAAAAACCATGCAAGCAAGTAAAATAAAGTAAACTTTATTCTTTTTCCATACGTTTGAAGTTTGAGTTTTGAGAAATGGTCTTTCCTTGTATTGTTGTGCACTGATCAAGAGAGCTATGACATTGTGGGTAGAAATGAGCCAAAGGTACTGTTCTGTGGGGTCCTTATGGACCAGTCATTTGCAGGAACTGCATATTTTATGAACAAGGTGTGTTCCCACTGATGTAGTGGAAGTGGTCATATGACTGCGCATACAAAGCCAGGACTGGATGGTTCTTATGGAGAGAAGGGATTACAGCTCCCTTTAACCTTCCTGTCCATACTGTATCTGCTACTATACTCTTGGGCACCTGAAAACACATTTCATTTCATTTCAAATTAGATATGCCTGGACGAACTGGCACTCCCTTAAGAATACTAAACTTGAACAACCCATGCAAAGAGTCATGACCAGTGGCAGAAGTGTGCACACTTGTAGGAACACAGTGAGAACTGAACCAGAGAAGCTCTTGGTTCTGTGTGTATTATTTTTTACATTCTTGTATTTCCACTGTACACAAATCACTATTTAAACACTGGTTTGTTATGTTGCACTCTGTTCAACCATGTACTTCCTCTGAGAATAGCTTCCGTTTGTGCAAGCCCAGTGTAGACTTGCCATCCTGTTTGTACTGGAAAGCGACCACTTCTTAAATGTTCAGTGACTTGGGCTGGCGTGGGCATCACAGATCTGTGGGGATCTGTAGAAATGGGTCCATGATTTCAAGGTGGTAAGGCAAAAATCATCAGTGGACTTAAAATGTGTAACTCAGTCTTGGCCCTTCTAGAAGGAGAGTGTAAAGGAATTTAGCCCTTCCTTGTGATAAGGCCAGAGGAATGTATAGCCCTGTTTATTTTTCCTGTTCCTTAACATCAAGTAAAACAGGCACGAGGCCTCTTTTATGATCTATGCCTGTTTGAGCACTCCTTGCTGCTTAGCTTGTCACAAACTAGTGGAATGTTAGTAGAGCAGGAATCATCAGCTGAGCATACAGGGTCCCCAGTGATCACTTTGCAGCTTTGCAAGAAAGCAGATAGATGAAATCTGAACCAAACTGACTTGTTAGGTCTTTTACAGGAATAGGCAGTCCGCTGACAAGAGGAAGGGAGGATATTGGTACAAAAAATGCATCAAAACCACAAAGTAAAATAACAGCCCTGCAAAAGAGAGCCAAGCTAATTAAAAATCTGATTTGGGCTTCACACCCAATAGTGGGGGAATATGAAGGCAGAATATGGAATGTGAGAATTCACAAAATGATAGAGAAAGGGGCACAGAATTTGGGAGTGGTAGGGCAATTTTTTAAACAAAAACACTGGAAATGTATGCCAGGAAATAAGTCCTGGAAATAAGTCAGGGATCCATAAGGATGTTCTGCTGAGGAATTGTCACCTGCTCTGGGGCAATTCTGTTTCTTGTGTCTGTGACACAGATGTGTATTTAAACAGTTCACAAAGTTTACTCACCTCTTCAGTTACACTTTGTCTACCCTTGCATCACCAGAAGTTTTACCTCTTTATGTCAGCTCTTTGTCTTCTACTTATTGCTGTTCCTTATGGCATAGCTAAGTGAACTCTTAATAATCCATTGTACATCTAGCTTAGATCCCAGCCTTACTACATGGCAGAAACTAATGCTCTCACACACTGCTGGCTTTCAGCATAATTGTCTCTAGCAATAGCTTGTGACCCAGCAATGACATACGTTCCAGCTTGTTGGCAGAATGGGATCTGCCAGAGTGACAGAATGGTGCCCAGCCTGCTAGTGTAATGCTGTGTCCTCTGTGCATCTAGTCTTTAAACCGAAAGTAAGGGAGAGTTAATGCAGAAATAAGTACATAGCAGCTCAGCTGGCAGCTAAAGAGGTTGAGAATCTGGTTGAAACCCAAGGCAATCCAGATGGAACCATCCCTCTACTGACAGTATGCTCAAGATGCTTTTTACAAAGCAACTCAGAGAATTTCTTTACATTTTTTGTGAGATGGCTATGAATAATGAGGTTGGAGGAAAAAAAAGAAATTCCATATTGTCCCAAGGTTTTCTTTTTCTTGTTTATACCACTTATTTTCTAAGCTGAATACACTTAATCATCATAAAATAGCTGCCAAGGTATTATATTTGGGGACTGTAGTGATAGGACAAGGGGTAACAAGTTAAAACTTACACAAGAGAAGTTTAGATTGGATATAAGGAAGAAATTCTTTACTGTAAGGGTGGTGAGGCACTGGAATGGGTTGCCCAGGGAAG
>WYDI02024390.1:0-13922 GCA_009867235.2 Psittacus erithacus
AAGAGCTTCTGCCTAAGAGCTCATCTCAGTCTCCCCTCTGGCAGGTTAAAGCCATTCCCCTTGGCCTGTCCCTGCAGCCCCTTGTCCAAAGCCCCTCTTCAGGTTTCCTGTAGCCCCTTCAGGCACTGGAAGCCCCTCACCAGCACGGTTGGACTCAACAGCCAAAGCCCTTTATAAACCTTGAGAAGCTTAGTGACAGGAATATCTCCATCATCCGCACCCGGAGCCCTCAGGCAGCTTAAAGGATGGCAATGACGGGCGGGGGGAACCGAGACCCCTTTGCAGCATTCCCCGCTGTGCCTCTGCTTCCCGGGATGGCAGATATCCACACACCCCCAGCTGCCCCCCCGCTCTCCTCCCTGGCGCTTTTCACACCTTCCATCAGCAGTGAGCCATGTGTGCCTGGCAGCCGGCCACAGCCGGGCCGCTGCGGCACGGAGACGGCAGCGCTTCCCTGGGAAAAGGGCAATTTAATTATCCCGGCTTCTGCTTCGTGACAACACGGGGCTGTGCTGCTCAGACACAGAAAGCACCATGCAGGCAAACGGGAATCCTGCCCGGCACTTCCCAGAGATGGGTCCCCGCTTCCAGGCTTTCCCAAGCTGGCAAAGAGGGGCTGGGAAAAGTGAGCACATGGAAATGATGGGGTTAAAGCAAAGCCCCAAACCTCCACGTTCTCCATAGTCCAAAGAAGTAGGAAAACTGTTTTTGTTGTCCAGTGCTTCCTGTGAGCTCAAAGCATCCCATGTCCTGCTCAGCGCTGCCATCCCACTTATACAAGTAAAATGGTGTTTGGAAGTGGACGAGTGAAGGAAGGAGAACACAAACCCTGAAGTCCTCCTGTGGGACATCCAGCTACTCACTGAGCCCAGCCAGGCTTCACAAGCAGGGCCTGACCTCCCAAACAGCACTTACCAGAAAACCTACTATTAAATACATGAAATAATGCAAAATACATTAAAATCCACCCCTTAACTCAGCTCTACCCACGGCCAAGTGGCGAAGGCGGGATGTGGTGTCTGTCCTGCTGCAGTCAGGACCATGCAGTGAGGCAGAAGATGCTGCTGGGAGCAGCTCCTGTGCCATGGGATGAGCAGGAAAGCGCCGGAATGCCATGGGGTGGGCAGGACAGTGCTGGGAATGCTGTTCCTGTCCAGCTCAAGCCCTGCAGTGCCTGCACTCAGTGCATGGGCAGCACATGTGCCACTGCGTTTGCTGTGACAGCAGCTCCTTTAGCACAGAGGAGCCAAGCTGCCTTCCCAAGGTGCAGACACACTAATTGCTACGTTAATGAAACCCATTGGCCAGGGGAGAGCAGGTGTGAAGGGATGCAGGTAGCTGAGGATGAAGCATCCCAAGGGCCAGGAGGCTGCAAGTGTCCCTGGCAGGGATGCACCATCCCCACAGCCCTTGGCACAGGACGGGTTAACCCAGTGCTCAGCTGGCGCCCAGTAGGTGCTCCGGTCAGACCCAGCTCCCCACTGCACAGGTTACTCCCCGGTGCACAGGTCACGTTAACCGGCTCTGACGGCTGCTCCCACCACGAGTGGTGCCGCGGGCACAGGGACACTGGCCCCAGCCACCGGGGTCGGTGACCACTGCCTGACCCCTGATGGTGGCCACAGGCGCCGGTGATGCAGCTGCAGCTGCCCCCTGCATCCCCAACAGCCCCAGCATCACCGCAGACACCCCCGACTGGCTGAAGCAGAGCCCCTGGGGAAACGCTTTACACTGAGGGTGCTAAACACTGGCTCAGGCTGTCCGGAGAGGCGGTGGATGCCCCATCCCTGGAGGCGTTCTAGGCTGGACGTGCTCCTGAGCAGCCTGTGACAGCTGGAGATGTCCCCGCTCATTGCAGGGGGCTGGAACAAGATGATCTCTGAGGGTCCCTTCCAACCCAAACTATTCTGTGGCTCTATGACTGCCCTGCTCCATCCCTCCTCCTCCTCTCCCTTGGTACTTTGCACCTGGGCTTTAATCATCCCACAGTCCAGAGTGTTCACAGGGCTGACTCCCAGCATCCCCCCATGCTCCTGCATCCCACAGGCCTCATGCCAGGAGGTGCAAGGGCGAGTGTGGGAGATGTAGGGTGCCGCTTAGCGTGATGTAGGGCAATGCCAAGCCAACCTCTGGTCTCCAGGCACACACAGCACCGGGAGAAGCCAGTTCCCTCCATGGCTGTGCCTGCCAGGGGAGCCGGAGCATTAGGAGACCCTGCAGTTCTGCACAGAGCACAGGCATGACCCCACAGCAGAGCCCAATCAGTGCTGCTGCCCACCCCGGCTGTGATGGAGTCCCCAGCACCTCCGCATCCACATGAGCTCATCTAACACATCTCCATTCGTCTGCAGAAACAACCACGCACACCCTGAGAGGTGTCTGAATTGGAGATGAGCAACAAGAGTCCAGACTTCGAGGGTGTCTGCATTAGATGTCATTTGGGATGTTTTTCATCATCAGGTCCATTGTCAACCCACAAAAATGTGCCTCTGACACCCTGGGGATGCTTATTCCTGACACTGCCTCAGGAGCAGCAAAAATGCAGATGATTCAGCTCCAAAATTATCAACAGTGGGATGTAAGCCTCCGAGCAGATCTCCGGCTATTCCTGGGCAGAAGCTCAAAGCCGCCTTTGCTTCTCTCCTCCTAAAATCATCAGAGAATATATTCCCTTTTTATCTTTCCCTTTTCTCTCGCTATGGATGCATTCCTCCCGCTCCAGGCCTGCAGAATGGGAATGGAGCTGGGATCCTGGGACAGCCACCCCGCTCCCAGGAGCCCGGTGCCAGCAGTGCCCGGGCACACGTACACCAGGATGGGCAAACAGGATCCTGTTGCCTCTCCCAAATCCCAGGAGGAATTGCACCAACTCCCGCCAGGGCTCTGCCGACGGTGCTGCCGCCGCTGCTATTTTCTCTCTGTTTTCCTAGACATTGACACTTCCTCCCTTCACCCACAAGATGGTTTCCAGGCTTCAATTCTCTTCCCTATGGCAACAAACCCAGAGCCAGGAAACCTCAACCCACTCGCCCAGCTCTGGCAGGTGATGGAGGAGGTGGGAGAGCCCTGGTCCCCCCCGGCTGGTCACTTCAGCTCCACACACAACTACTGGAAAGCCAAACTTGTGGCACTCATCAGGCAAACTCTGCCCCATTGGGGTCAGTCCAAGGCTGCGCAGTCCCAGGAGCATCAATGGGCCCTGATGAGCGGGGGGACACCGGGACAGGGACATGCAGAAATCCCTATTGCATCCGCATCCCAGCCCTGCCAGGTCTCAATCCACCTCAGTCTGGGATGGAGCACAGGGCAGATGCTGCCCTCCAGCCTGCAGCTCCCTGCTCCAGCAGCAGGTACAGCAGGGATGCCACACAGCGCACACACTTCTGCAACAGTGGACTGTTCCTCAGGGAGAGGACAGAGCAAAGAGCGGATGCCAGAGAGGAAAGGGGGAGGAAGGAGAAGACAGCAAGCAAATCGCATCAGCTCAGATCAGAACAGGCCACGGCAATGATCTCACTTGAGCTTTTCACACCTGCCTAATTTTGTCATTATCCAAAGAAATTCCTGGTTTTGTTTTGCCTCCTCGAGGGAAGAACCAGAGGGGAAAGAGCTCTTCCAGCAACCACCGATCACAACCGTGTGGAGGAAAAGCTTCCTGTTCCAGCCATGAGGACAGTAGGTGTGAGCTGGGATGCGGGAGCATCTCTGGATCTGCCCTGCCTTGTCAGAACCAAAAGGAAACGTTTCTTGGGAAGAGCCATGACTGGGGCTTTGGATTGCGTTGGGAAGCCCTGGCACTGCAGCAGAACAGCGGCACTGCAGATCTGCGGGGGAGACCCAGCCAGGGGATGCTCCGAGGGTTCTGGAGGGTCTGAGCAGCCAGGACACGCTGCACCAGGCAGGATGTGGCCCTTCGGGCGGCCTCTGGGCTAGCAACCACATTCACATCCCCTATTCCAGCTGCACAAGGAGGGAACTGTGACCAGCTCAGGCTCCTGCAAGACTTTGGCGTCTGTCTCAGCTTTGTCACAGCGCTCCCACACAGGTCACACAAAGCCACCCATCAGCCTTAGAAGGACCTTCTTCCTCGAGGATGGAGCCCTTCAATACCCATCCCACAGCAGCCAGGATCCCACTGCAGCCGCTCATCCCAGCGCCGAGGCCGCACGAGGAAGAGCATCCTTCCTCCTGCCCAGCCGCTGCTCCTTTAACAGCACCACAGAGAAAACACAGCGCTGCAACTCCAACCATGCGTCATGCAGCGCTCATCCTGATTGTTAAAAATTCATTAATGAGAGCAGATTGGTATTATATCGCTGCCTTAATTAAAGAGGGCCACGGAACAGCATTTTAAATAGCAATGTCATTTCCTAATTGACACAGCTACATTATAAAGAAAAATACTTAAACAGAACTTGAAACCGAGCCGGTTTCTTCTTATGGCAGAGCTCATTTGGGCTTAAATGTTTAATCTGCTCGTGAAATATTTATGGGCAGGGAAAAGGATGATGTTTCGCTGGGTGTACGGTTCCCTCCTCCGGCCCAGGCCCCCGTGAGGCTGCTGTGGGAGCTGAGAGCTGCTTCTCCATCCTCCTCCATGCAGCACCCCACGGCTCCTGGGTTCCTGAGCCCCAGGAGAATGGGAGACCCCAAGCGCCACTCAAGTCACTGCTCCATCCACATCCTTCTGGCAAAATCCCACTGGATTTGAGTGGAAAATGTACCTTTTTTGGTGCGTTTCTTGGGCCAAGTGTTTCTTCCCTACCGAGTGCAGAGGCATGACCAGGGCTGAGTGTATCCATGACTGCAGCAGGTGCCAGCGCTGACTGGGCTCCCATGGGCTTTATGGGGAGGCCACATTGTGGCATAGGGATGCAGAACTGGCCAAAAGCATCCCATGTCAGGCCATGTTCAGACACCAAATCTCCCTCTCTCACACTCACTCAACACCTCTCCCTCTGTTTAAGGTGTCTTATACACAAACCTCCTACAGCCTACAGTTAATTCCATGCAGTGAAGAGCACAGATTCCACCTGGTTTTCATTTAGGAAAAAATCTGGTTACCACTTCAAGTGCCGGGGCAGCAAATCAGGGAAGAAAATGGCTCCATACGCCCGGATGCAAATCCCCCTGCACGGCAGCTCATCCCCGCACGCAGCCGCCGGGGAAACCGGCCCCTGCTCGCGCCAGGAGGAGATTTTTCCACCAGCACCAGTGGCAATCAGTGGCCCGAGTCCACGCCTGCGTTCCACCGCCCGGAGCGAGCTCACAGACAAGTCGTCCCGACGCCAAGAGCATTGAAACCGGTAGCACTGTGCTTTGGCCGTGGCGCTCGGCACAGGCGCGAGGGCAGGGTGAGCCAGAGGACAGGTTGCTCAGAGGCTTAAGCTCTGGATCTGCCTCTCACACGCTTTGCAGATGGGTTTTCGGGCCTCAGAGGCAGCCCATCACCCTGCCTCAGTCTCCCCTCTTGCCCAACACTGCTGCCTGCCTGCATTGTGCAGGGGCTTTTAACACATCGCTGGGGATGCAGAGGTGATGCTGCACCCAGCCCTGGGTGCCCACAGTGCCCCTCACACTCTGACCATTCACAACAACAACTTCCGAAAGCAGAGTGCCATCAGGCCATGGGATGGTTTGGCATCCCTGGGTTTGGGTTTTAAAGGGGAAAAGAGGGGAAACACCAACTCCTCTGCTTCTTCTTCCCCCTTGCTCTCCAAAGGAGGGATGCTCACATCCATACCCCATGGATACCCATGGGAAAGTGAAAGGCAGGAGTTGGCACCATGCAGGATATGCCCACAGATGCACACCCACTGCAAGAGGATTCAGTTCAATCCCTTCCCCATCCACATGTCCTCCTGCCACCCTTTGCTCTCTGTCCCCAGCTCCTGTCATGGAGGGTGACACTGTCCAGCTGGCTCGCAGAGGATCTGGACAGGCTGTTTAATCAGGGAGAGCGATTCGGCTGTAATTTCTTCTGATAAAGTATTACAGATGCTGCATTTCGAGCCATCTGGCAGAGGCTGCGCTTCCTGCCTCTGCCTCTCACACTCTCAGGAGAGGAGGAGAGAAAGGGATCAAAAATTCAAGGCAGGATGGTGGAAGGGCTGGGACAGGGAGCAGGGTAGGAATTCCCATCTCCCGTCCCTCTTGATGCTTCAGCCCCAGCACAGGCACTGATCCATATCCCCAGACTCCCGATCCCAGTCACAGCAGCAGAGAAAGCTTCCGCACCTGAGCTAATCAGATCAAGGAGAGCCCAAAGCCAGCAGCGTCCATCCAGCCTCCCAGCCCAACGGGTAATGTAAAGTACCCCATGAGGAGCAATGCGGCAGCATGAGGAGAGGCTCTGCAAACAACAGGCAGCTCGCTGGGATTCACCAGAGCTGAGCAAAACCATTGCAGGGTTCAGCACATTAAAAATAACTGAAGGGAAGGGCTCGCACTTCATTACTTCCGACAGAACTGGGTCTTGGTCACGCCAAGTATCTGCTAGGGAGCAATCACAGCGCCGCGCACCACAGCCATCCCTCGCGCCACTGAGGTGTGAAGCCCAAGCTAACGGGGCCAGGGATGAAAGGGGCTGCAGGGGGCTTCATTTCCCTCTTCCCTCTGACCTGCTATTGCAAAACACACAGATCCCTTACACCCAGCATCCTCCACATCCCTGCTTCTGCCCTCAGGATCGTGCTCCAGGGAGCAGGGGATGCACGTACCTGGGGAGCTGGGGATGCAGGTACCCAAGGGCTAGGCGTCACAGCCCAATGCAGCAATGATGCCTCTGTCAGCAGCACCGGGCTGCAAAAGCAGGGGAGATGCCAGGGCAGAGGATGCCACAGGTGCTGCATGGGACAACCAGCCCTGGTTGAAGCCTTTTCACAAACCACAGAGAGTTAAAGGCTGGCTGAAGCCCTGGAGCATGAGGTTTATGCATATGTAGCTGATGTAATACAATTATACATTAATATATAACTCACAGTCATGGTAATACAACATTACAGTAGGTAGATTATCCCATCTCCTGTAATTTATGATTGTTATTTGTAATCCATTAGTGTCCAGAGCTGAACCTGGGTCAGAGGGCAGCGTCCTGGCACGCTTACACTCACCCAGCAGGATGCAGGACAGAAAACCCTCCTGCTCCAAGACAAATCCTGTCCCAAGTTCCTGCAGCTATGGGTAGATACCTGCCTTTCACCAGCACTGGGGTCCCAATGGGAGACACCCACCAACAATGGGTAAAGCCACAAGGCTTTGCCCACGCAACCCTGACCCAAAATGCTGTGGCCAAAGGGCTCTGTGGGTATCTGTCAGGGGTACCCAGATCCCGCTCACCATCCCCATGGGGCCATCCCAGTTGCCTTTGAGAAGAAGGAACAAAGTCCAACTGGTTTGGCGCAGCCACCTATTAATGCGGATCGACACCGCCCTCCACAGTGACTCATCCCCAAAGCTCATTTACATTTTCATTAAATCACACAGGAAAATCAGGCGCGTTCTTGCTTCCCTCTGACCCAGCCCGGGTTCTGCACCCCCTCACCACTCACCGTGTGGGAAAACATCCCGGCACCTCCGGTTCAACCGTGTCTTCCCAGCACTCCCCACCCCAAAGCATCCCTTCTGCGGAGCCTGGAAATAAATCAGGGCGGCCTTTGCAGGAGGAGAAACCAGATACCTCGAGGGAAGCGTGACTGCAACGGTGCCGCTATCAGGAACAGGACAGCCCACAAGGGCAAACAGCACCCCTGGACACACCAATGTGTGCCGCAGGCTGATCCTGATCCCAGAGGGACACCCCTGCTCCAATCTGCTGCTCCTCACCACATGGACAGAACCTCCCACCCTGCAACCGCCACAGCACAAAGCTGGATGTGCCCTGGGAAGTTCACCAGGAGGCAAAGCCGGATCTGCATGCACCGCAGCAGCCAAGCGATCAATACGCATTGATATCCATCCTTAAACCCATCCCACTCTGCCTTGCCTGCTGCGCGCCAGATTATATCATCCCCGCTGCTACAACACAGGCATCTAAATTCAACGTCAATTTATTTATGGTCTCCACATGATACAAGCAGATCCGCGAGAGCAGGAAATGCATCTTCAGAGAAAGACAGAGCTGTGTGTGCGCAGATGCGAGGCCAAAGGGTTTCCCTGGGAGCAGCCGTGTGAACCCAGGTTTGTGGCGGACGCCTCCACGCTAACGTGGCCATTCAGTGGGGTAAAACAAGAGGAAGGTCCTCCCGTCACTGCCAGGATTAATATTTGCTTGAAGGGAAAGCTCAAGAGCTCCCACTGGGATCGTGTCTCCGTTCTGCTGGGAACTGAGATGGAGACTCCGTGCTCTAAAGAGCCCTTCATCTGACTGGGTCAGAAAATCGTTTCTCAAGGATGAATGCTCCTATGATGGGGGCAGTTCCCAAGGATGAATGCTGATTGTTTGCAAAGTCTGATCAGTTTGGACCGTGTTTCCTGTGGACAGAGCAAGGGGGAGGAGCGGAATTTCCATTTTGCAACTGAATCCCAAGTCATGTATTTTTCTCCTAAATCAGGACAAAAGCACGGTTTGAATCCTCTGTGCTTCCTGCCAACAGGGAAGGAAGACTCCAAGTTCCAACCACACTCTTTGCACTTCAATTAGCTGTGTTCTAGACAAGAACCAAAACCCGAGCGACTTGTGACTGCACAAGAAGACACAGATAGCCTCGTTTCTGCCACATTAGTGGCATGGAGATGCTCGTGGCACAGGGATGCTCAGGGCAAGCGGAGCCTTTTGGAAACACGCTGCTGTTGAGCCCCAGCTTTCCCAACGCCCAGCACGCACAGCCCTTTCCACCTCTCCAAGCTCTCCCTCAGTCACCCTCATGGATCTGCTGGCTCAGCACATGATGCTTGCCCCTACCCCACAAGCAGGGACAGGACACGGGATCCCTTCTAAGGAAGCACGGGCCCCATTCCCCTTGGCTCCTCCTTGGGAGCAGCCACGATGCAACGTGGGATTTCCCAGCCTGCCTGAAAAGGGCCTTTGGTGACTGCTCCGGTGCCCGCAGCGCTGCTCGAGTCCTGTTTTTCCACTCCAGCAGCCCCCCCTCGCTGCCTGGCTCCGGCGGCTGACCCAGATTCACAATGAATGAATCCATGCAGCGCTCTTCAGACTTTTAATTATTTTTTCACTTTTTCTCATCATACATTATGCATCAATAAAAAAACACAAACCACGCCACAGCACAATTCATTTCAGCCTCAATGGTTCGTTCCTGCCCATCACTAATAGCAGAAGTGTCTGGAAATCGCAGCTTATTTTAGACATTGCCTTAATGGGAGGGATGGAAACAAACAGGTTTTAAGAGGCTGCGGGAGCTTGGCTAAGCCAGCAGACAACAACTAAGGTATTTCTTCACAAAAGCTTCTTTTTTAGGCTATTTACAGCGAGAACCTGTCCCACACCTGCCCCTTCATCCCCAGCTCCCACCCACAAGCTCTGCACATGGTCCAGGTAGGATGGAGATGGATCCAGCCTGGTCATGGGCAGGCACAGTCCCACAGCCCCACTAGGATCAGCTCCCCTTGACTTCAAGGCACTTTGCAAACATCCATGGATGAACGCTCACAGTGGGAAGGTGCCATCAGCCAGCCTGGAGGCCTGAGCAGCAAAGGGACTTTTCCCTCCCCACTCTCAGCTCAGCCCTGATGCTTTCTAAGGGTTGGCACTAAGCAGACCCAGGGCAGCACTGGGTGCCCTGATACATCCTGAGCATCCCTGCATCCCCCTATGCTGCAGGACTACAGCTGCAGCGATGCTCTCGCCTGGCAGAGATGGACCGCAGCGGATTAATGCCCCGGCACCGACACAGCTGGGTTTTGGCACGAGCACAGTGCTCAGTGGAGAGGTCCCAGGGGATGAAGTGCTCAACCACAGCCCTCAGTAACATCCTTGCTGTCTCCTCCTCACATCTCAGCCCTGCCGTCAGCGAGGGCCGGATTTCCCTGCGCCTCCTGCCTGCTCCCAGCTGCAGCCACTGCAGAGGGAGCAGGAGCTGGAAGCCACGCTCATGCTGATTCACTGGATCAGCACCAAAGCGAGGGGGTGTCACCCACAGATCCCGCTGGGAGCACACAGCATCTCCTGCTCACATCACACCCATCTCCATCCAACCTCCGCTCCCCAGCCACTAGTTCCGGGAGTACGCGCCTTAGGGCTGGTGCATCCATCCTGCAAAGGGCTCAGCACCCTCTGCAGAGCCCTGCTCCTCACCAAGCCCACCCTGACCCAAAGGGCAGCCATGAAACAAACAGGACCAGAGGAAGCTCCCATAGGATACCACACAGAGGGAGCATGGCTGATGCACCCACCAGCTCTTCCCAGCAGAGCTGGGGCACTGGAAGAGCAGGAACAAACTCCCCCTTCACCAGGGCAGCAGGGACCTCTGTGTAAACCTCCCAGCTCACAACCAGCAGGATCTCATCTCTTTTCCCAAGGGATATGATTTAATCCCTCCAAATCCCCAAGCCTGAGCCACCCCTGGGTGCACTCAAGGGGACATCACAGGCGCAAGGGTTCTGCCAGGAGCACATCCCTGGCTGCAGACCAACTCTGGACCAGTTTCGACCTTTCCAGCTGAAATCCCAGCCCTGCTGCAGGCAAAGGCAGCACTGTCCTGATTTCAGGATGGCTGGAATCTGACCATCTACCTACCAAGCTCTTGCTGCAGCCCTGCCTACACCAGTCCCTTTACAACACCCAAACACAGGCAGGCACAGAGAGCCCTAATTTGACCATATTCCTCTGAACTAAAAGCACCTTTGACCTAAATTCCCACCACGGGCTGGAATTCACCCTCTGCAGGCAAAGGATTACGGGAGAAAACAGCCATGAGTGCTTGGAGCGAGGCGGGCAGAGGGGAGGAGAGCCCCCAGCACCTCCCGGGAGGCTCCGTTTATGCACAGTGGAGCTAATTCCATACCATCACATGGCATTAGAGCAGCCCGCCTCCCCCTCATCCCAGGCGCAAATCCCTGGAGCTATGGGAATCGCATGGAAAAACATCTCCAAGCATAAACATCAGCTCCTGCATGAGCTGCTGGACGCTGGAGAGGGGGAATCACAAAGAGGTTTTAACCAAAAAAAAACAGCCTCATATATGTGTTTTCTCCTCCAAAAACACCCGGAGACTGAAGCTTTCCTCAACACACGCCTCGCGTTGATGCTGCTTCTGGCAGGTCTAAACAGCAGCTCACAGCGTTCAGCGGGCTTGTTATTGAGGGAACAGCCAGAATCATTCCCACCCTGTCCTTGGGAGTAGGTTCCCATCCCCTGCCCTGGGTTTGGTGGGGCGACCAAGCCAACCATATGCTGCTCCTGTGCCATCCCTCAGCACAACCTCGCTCCGCACCCCCAAGTTTGTCAGCACCTTTGCAAGAGGAAAACAGAGATTACAAAGTGCTGACACATGCGATGGCTCCGAGAAGCCCTGCACAAGGTGTCAGCCTCCACTGAGCACCCTCTGGGGCTGCAGAGAGCGGGACCCAAGGCATGACACAGCACAGTACAGGATGGCACAGCGGTGAGGGATGAGACCGTCGGGTCACGCTGGGCTGAGTCACCTGAATCCACCAGTTCTCATCAATCCTCCTGGCAAGAGGAACAAATACTCCTCAGGGAAAGCTGGTTTTGGAGGCTGCTGAATTGTTCTTGGCACTGCTCGGACAGCTTCAATTCACTAGAAAATCCCAGGCATTTTAATATAGCCAGGATATTTGCTCACAGGATGACAGAGCCCTGCCACGGAATGGGATCCAGCCTCCATGGAGCCAGCCCATGGCAGGGACACTTCGCTGGCTTTATCATGTTGAGGGGGAAGGATGCAGGGAGGGAGCCTGGATCATCCCTGCATAAGGCATCACAACTATGGGGGTCTGTGGACACAGAGTATCAGGGTGGGTCACTGCCCCACAAAGCCCCCTTCACCACCACAGCACTGGTGGGTACCATCAGACCATGGGTCAATCCCTGCCTCATCCCCATACCCCGAGCAGCTCCTGCCACCTCCCGTGTTGACTTCGGCTGTCACAGCCATGGTGCTTCCCTGGGCTCTCTCACCAGGGCTCCTTTGCTGCAGCCCATTCTCCTTGGCCTGGGGGAAAATGCCTCTTTATTGTCATCTTTTTCTTTCCTTTCTTCTATTTTAAGATCAGAGGCTCAAGATCAGCCCCGCTCGCACAATAGGCCTCTGAGGCTCAACCCTCCCAAAAGCTGACAGAATCAACTGCTATTTCCACCATGTCTACAGACTTCCCAGGCCACCCAGATAAGTAAACAAGCAAACAAACAGTGAGCACAGAGAGCCAAACCATTCTGCCCTGGTGATTCATTAATAGCTGCACCTGCACATCCCTGCTCACACCCAGTGGAGGGCCTCAGTCCTGTTGCAAACCCCAACCCACAGATGCTGCTGCTGCTGGGGATCACAGCATAGAACCAAGAGGCACAAGATTGCCCATATGGGTGATGGTTACTGAAAGCATCATGGCTAGAGCTGCATCACCTAAAACACAGGCAGGGATGGAGCAGGCAGACAGATGTAGGCTCCAAAGTCCTAGTGATGCAGTTCGCTTCCCCAGGAAAACAGACAGGAGCCTATGGTGGGATGTGACCCTGCTATGCTCAATACCCCAAGTGATGTTCATCACATCAACAGAAGCAGCCCTGATGTGGATGCGTGGCTCCTCCACACCTCAGCCTGTAAAGGTGGGGTAATTGCATGGACCTTGCTCACACCAACACTAGTAGTTAATAAAGTGCCCTGGAATTAAGTAATTGCCATTAACCCATTAGCTTTGACCTCCTAAACCCAGCTTTAAGCCCTGCCCAGCTAGGCAGGGGCTGGTGTGCTCAGCTCTGTGCATGCAGAGCCCTGCAATCTACAGGGTATTTGTGCACAGCTTCTCCAGGCCAGTGAGCACTCAGCACCCACCCCTCTCCGCAGCACCCATCCCTCATCATTTGAGACCACACTAACCCTGCTCAGCAGATGCAGCACCCAACCACTGCAGCTGTACCCCTGATCTCCCCTCTCCATCCTCAGGACCACATTTGCCCACAGCACTGGGTGGGAGCTGGGAGCCAGAGCTGCTCCCCATGGACACCACAACCCCTGCCCAGCCTGCCACATGCTGCAGCACTTCCATCCGGGTCTCCAACCCCGCGCAGGAGGGATGCTGCTGAACCACGGTGCAGCCCCTCAGGGATGGAAGCAGCAGGGAACAAGCACCAAGTGATGCTGGAAAATCCCCTGCCAGCCCCCAGAAGGAAATCCCAGCGTTTCAGCTCATCTCCACTGCGCCAGCAGCACGCTCCATGACCAGCAGCATCCCTTCGCTTCCCAAAGCAGCCCATGACCGCCCCGCACGGTCGCTCTTCCCACCCAGCTTCCAGCCACAACCCACACGTGCCACACAGTGAAACCCACACGGGCACCGGCAGTGCCCAGCACCGGCTCCCAGCGCAGGAGCCCGCAGCCCCGGAGCAGCCAACAACAACAAACTCGCGTGTGAGCGACAAAGGGGAGAACCCGGCGAGGAAACAATCCCAGGCTCGAGCTTCCCCGCGCGGCGCTGTCAATGGCACCAACACGGGGCCGTGTTTGTTTGAACGAGGAGAACACCGCCCGCAGGGTCCCGCTGCTCGGAAGCGATTCCGCACCCTGCGGAGCTGGCAACCCACATAAACACAGCCCTGCCGCACCTCACCGGCCTTGGGGACCACGTTATGGCTGTGCTGGCCATGGGCAGGAGCAGCTGAGGTGCTGCAGTGCCCCAGCAGCCAGCCCAGGGCACTCAGTGACCAGAGCTGGGCTGGGGCAGCCTGGACAAGAGAAGGCTCCTGAAGGGGAGACCTTAGAGCAGCTCCAGTGCCTAAAGGG
>WYDI02024390.1:13966-29073 GCA_009867235.2 Psittacus erithacus
CTCTTCCCTGTGAGGGTGCTGAGGCGCTGGCACAGGGTGCCCAGAGAAGCTGTGGCTGCCCCATCCCTGGCAGTGCTAAAGGCCAGAACACCACACGCTTCAGTGGCTGTTTCTAAGGCAATCACATATCTGGATCCATCAGTCCCACACGTGGGGGGCTACAGCCTTTACAAGACATTTATCTTCTTCTTTTCCCTTCAATATCCTAACAACAAACCTCCCTCCTGATGTCCCTGTCCCTGCTGCTGCTGTCCCAACAGCAGTGCTATTGCTCCACGCTGCTGCTGCGTGTTCCAGGTGATGGGGCAAGCAGGAGGTACCTTCTGAAACCAGGGGTTTTGCGTCACAACGAGCCTTGCCTTCTCGCGCTTCCTCCTGCTGGTCCGACCTGGGATGGGGGATGCAGCCCTCACCTCCCACCTCGGCCAGGGAAAGCCACGCAGCCGAGAGCGGCTGCAGGCAGAGCCCAGTTAAAAATACATGGTTTTCAGACAAAAGTTCAGTCCCCAAATGGGAAGAGAATCCAGGAAAAATGCAGCAGGCCCGGCTGGTGGCTGGCTTCCAGCGCGAGCACCTCCCTTCGGAGGAATCCGGCGAGGAGTCTCGACTAATCCAGCCCGGACACACCAGCATTTCTTCCTCGTGCTGTCGGGCTGGGCTTTTTCCTTTCTCTGTTTTTCCGTCTGCTCAGCACATTCACTGGGATGGTCTCACATCCACAGGGACCGTGTGGGGTGGCCGAGGGGTCCCCACTGTGTGCTGCGGGCTCCTGGCACCAGCCCAGCGGCTGCAGAAGGGACCAGGAGCCTGGAGCCAGCGCACGTGTGCTCAGCATTCCCCACAGCAAACACCCTCTGTTCCCTCCCGTGCCTCAGTTTCCTCCCACAGCCGCTCTGGGGGCAGTGGCAGGCGCTGCTTTCCCTCCCGGTGAGATGCCCACTGAGGAATCTGCACCTCATTCCTCAACACCCGCTTTAATTACAGGTATCGAGGCAGGTTCGCTCTTTCACAAGAGCCCCGAGCTGGTTTCTGCTCCCTTTTTGCCGCGAGGGGTTCCCGAGTCACTCGCTCCCTCTGTGCACAAGCAGAGGGTGCTGGGTTCTCAAAGCACCCCCAGGGGCTGGGGCACAAACCCCAGTACTGAAGCTGTCGGCTGTGACATCCCAGAATGGACCTCAGATCTCAGCCCCAGCTTCCCACAGTTACCAAGAAGAGCAGCCTGGCAGGAGGTGACACTGAGACATGATAATGCGCTAATCCTGAGTGCCCCAAGGGCTCCCTGCACACCGGAGTGCCCTGTGCTGGTGCACTTCATCAGCAAAACATTGGTGGTGTCCCCAGGATCCTCCCCCAGAAGCACCACCAGCACATCCCAAGCTGCTGGGTCCCAGGATGCAGATTGTGCAGTCCACGGGTACACCCCACTGCCAGCTCCATTCTCCTCCCCGTCCACCAAAGCAGCCACAGGGCTGTGGCAGGAGCTCCATCACCCTGCTTCTCCCTAAGGGTCACGGGTTTGGGTGGTTTTGCTGCTGCCTTTTAAACATAAACTCATTCATTTCAGCACAACGAGGCCTTCGCTGGCTGTGGGCCACCATTATCCAGTCAGAGGAGACACAAACAATTGCTCACAAGCTCTACAACCTACAAAAGGATCCTCAGCCCCACAGTGGGTCCATTGCCCAGGTGTGCGGAGGCTCTCACACCAACACCCATCCCTCCATCCATGGGAGCCGCTCTCCTGGCCGGACAGGTCATTCCACCACCACGCTGCCGTTTGCCTTTCCCCGGGTGTGTTTTCCTGCTGTATCCCCCGAGAGCAGCCCCACTCCACATGAAATGGGCTGGGAATGCCAGGGGGGCTCAGGGGAGGGCCCCCTTGCCTCAGGGCCCCCACTGCACCGCTCTGTGTGCTTTAGCTTTTAATCAAGTCACGAGACAGGGTGGATGCTGCTCAAAATAAATCATCAACCACAACAGCAATGAACTGACCCGGGCGCTTCGGCACGGGGCTGGCACGCAAAGGACCGGCAGCCGGATCCCTGCCCCATCGCCCCGCAGTGGCTCCTGTGCCAAGCACGGACACTGCCAGTTGTCACTGAGGAAACGGTGACACGGTGGTACCAGGAAAGGGAGGACAGATGTGGACACAGCTGCCGGGATGGCTGCGCACCCCTGTATCACCGGGAAAAAGCCATCAAGAGCTGCAGTATCCCCTGGATACCCACCCTGGGGATAAGCATCCCTCCTAGCTCTGCCGCATCTCCCTTCCCAGCCTTCTCCAGCCCTAGGGCCACGGGTAACAGAGAAAAGAGGATCAGTGTCTCTCTCTCACATGAGTGCCAGCACAGCTCCTCTGCTAGGACTGAGCAATGTGGGAATGGGAAGAGAGCCAGCAGCATCTCCAAAGCCCCACACCGCTGCCCACATCCTGCACCACAGCACTGCCAGCTCCAGCCCCACAGAGACCCACAGGCTGGGTCCCAGGAGCTCCTCCAGCCCACCCGCCTGGGTCCTGTGTGATAAAAAGCATCTCTGCTCCTGCACAGAGGATCTGACCGGGCAGAGGCACTGATCACTGCATCCATGCCAGATCCCTGAGGTCCCACACAGATGACAGCTGAGGGATGTTCTCCCTTTCTTCTCCGGGAGGATTAGACACACTTCTTTCCTCTCACTGCTTTTCAAAAGAGAGGCTTTTTGTCACTGCTGATCCCTGGGGGAAATCCTTCTCTCTCTCTCTTTCTCTCACGCTTTTACAGCTTGGACAGGGAGAAAGGAAGTTTTCCTTCATCTCAATCTCCCTGTGATGCTGACAGACACCATGGGTGCAATGCAGCTTCCCCGGGTCCCTGCCTGCATCCAGCATCACCCCAGCATCACCCCCAGCCAGCTCCCACCACCTCCTGGCACAGCGGGCGGCATCGGCAGCAACGCACCCGGCGCCGAGCCCCGGAGAACACCCAGGCAAATCCCAGCTGGAGCAACTTCCAGAGCCACGTCACCCTTGTGCAATCCCGGCTCGTAAACCCGCAGTGCACCGCAGCGCATGGCAGCGATGGCTGCTGTGCCCTCGCCTACCTGCTCCCCATCCTCTGGAGGCTGCAATTACATTTTCCACTGCTTCTCACATGGATGTTTGTTTATCCCTTTTCCTGATGTCTATGGAACAGGCCAGGCCAAAGAGGAAACCAAAGCCGGAGCTGGCAGAGCTTGAGACACGCACAGAGATCTTAATGGGCCACTTGCATGCAGCGAGCACAGAACACACCCGGGTGTGCACAGGACCACGGCTCCATCGGCTCCGCACAGAACAAGAGAGATCGCCGGGGTGCTGCTGCCAAAAGCTCCAAGTACCCACAAGTGAAATCGTGGCGTTTCCTCACCCTCTGTCACCGAAATCAGGGCTGAGGTTTGTCACCGCGGCAGCCCGGGTGTTTTTCCATCACCAACCATGCTCCAACGTCCCCTCTTTCTTTTTCGGCGTCCCTTTAGAACTATAGAGGAAATCATCCAGCAGAAGTTCGCTCAAGCAGGCTGTCAGTTTGAGGAAGTGAAATTAAACCAGAGGAAAAAAAAGCCCTGAATCCTTATAAATCACACATCCACACACAGAGAATTGGAGAAATCTGGGCATGCCTCCAAAGGCAAGTAAATGGATGATAAACAAAACAAACCTAGCTCTGCCCAGTAATAAAGGCTTCCACAGTGGGAATTTCTCACGCAGGAATCACTCCCACTGAGGGCACAGCTTGTGGCACACGTGGAGCTTTCCCACTCCCTGCAAAGCCCCTGGGAATGCCAATGACACTGTCGCATGCTGAGCTGCTCCCAATGGGCACAAACCCTGCACTGCCCCTGCTTGCAGGAATATCCTCCCTGCAAAGCTCTGCTCCTTTGGGGAAGCACGGCCTGTCCCTGAGCCCATCCTGCTCTTACCAGCATCACTGTTAGTGGAGACCTGCTCAGCCCCCACAGACTTACCTGGAGCAAACGCCCCTCACAACTCACAGGGAAACAAAATACTCAAGCCAAAAGTGAGGGAAAGGGCACGAGGAATAAGAATGAAGATGCTGAAATACCTCCCCCACCATGCAGGTGCCTGAAGAACAGCAAAACCAGCCCACAGGACAGCAACATCAGCAGCAGCCAATTCCCCTTTCAACCTCCAGATGCAGCTTCCCATTGATATGGATGCTGCAGAGCAATGCCCACCCCTCCTGCAGGGAGGGTTCATCTTTTCAGGCCACACACCAGGAGGGAGAGCCCAGAAGGAAGCAGAGCAGGGACCACGTTGGGATGTGTCCATGAGGATGGTCCCAGTGACCCTGGCGCAGCCTCGACGTGCCCAGAGGGGATGGCAGCAAAGCCAGAGGAAGGGTTGTCACACGCAGGGATGACCCCAGCACCACAGTGCTGTGCCCATCACCACTGCAGGACGTGACCCCGCGCCACGGTGCTCTGTTTCCCAGCCACAAAACAGTTAAAGGCTCAGAGCCAGCCCTCTTCAGGACTCCTGTTAAAAGTCCATCGGGCATTTTCCCATCGTGGACTTTACCCTGAGCGCAGCACGGCTGCGATAACACCGCAGAGGTGCCAGCCCAGGCGGGACCTGCAGCGGGACCAGCATCAGTGTTCTGGGTGCCCCCAGGATATGAACACAAAGGTTCCACACAGGACACAATGGCAGGACCTCAGAGCAGCACTGGGGTCTGGTGGCACGAGGTCACGGGCAACAATGGCAGCGCAGGGTCAGGGCTGTGTGACAGTGACAGTGGTTTGGCTGCCCCGAGCCCATTTCACTCATCTCCAGCCCGTAAGAGGCACACACACACACAGATTCCCCCCCTCAGGCACTGCGTGCAGGGATAGATATGGATTTCTCTCCCCCTGGTCCTGAAGAAGATGCAGGGGCAGAAGACGCTGCTCTCCCTGTGGGAACAGGCACCTGGCTCTGCTTCCAAGGCTGTCTGCAAAGCCTTCTTCCCCACGACTACACACACCATTTTTTAAAGCTGGGTGATGTAACCAACCGGTATTTATAATGCTGAAAACATCCCAAAGCTCCCTCTCTTCCAGCTCCCAAGCACACTGTGTACTCTTAATAAAATAATTGCAGTGATGAATGGCTCCTTATAACATTCCTGTGCTGCAGCTACTGACAGGGCCAAGAGCCGGACGGAACATCTTTCTCCCACATGCTCCTTCAAGGTACATTCAGGACTTCACCTTTTCACAGCAAGACATATGGTGAACTCCTGGAAAAGGTGCTGCTGCTGTACCAAGCCATCCCACCACCCAGCAACAGGAACAACGAGCTCTTGGGGCTCACCTGCCTGTGAATCCCTGAGAAGAGCCCTTGGGCTCTCCCGACACCGAGGGCTGCTGAGATACCCCCGGGTGGCTGCACCTTAGGGCAGCGTCCAGGGCAAACACCACAGCTCCAATGAAAAGATCTGGGAGGACGTCCGGATCAGTCCCACATCCCCTGCGCTGCCTTTGGGAATGCGCAGGGAGAGGTGGAGCCTCCCATTGGCGTAGGTGAGGGCCTCAGATGGGCACCACGCTGTTATCTGCCATCGAGAGCTCGCTGCAAGAAATCCCTGCCCTGCAACATTTCCTGCGCGCACCTCGGGGCTGCGAAACCTCGCTGGAGGCGCCAGACGCCGTTCCCGCGCCTGCCCAGCCCCGGCTCCCATGGGATAGCGCCGGCCGCTTCGGGATCACAGCGCAGGCGGAGAGACAACAAAGATGGGAACGGCGAGCGCCCGGGCGGAACAACGCCCGCGGTGACGAGTGGCCTCCGACGGCACAGCCCCAACCTGCCCCACAGGTGAGGCACCAAAGGGAAGCACATTGCCATGGGGGACCACAGGCTGTGACAGCCCAAGGGGATGGTGACACCCCAGGATAGGGCTGCACTGAGCTCCAAGCACAGCCCCAGCCAAATACAGCTTGAAACAGGCAAAACCCTCAATGAACTAAGTCTGTGACCCCATTCCCATGAGGACCTGCTGGCAGGGTGCAACCCAGGGTGCTGCCTTGATACCTGTATCAGCAGCAAGTCCCTGCAGAGCATCAGCCCGCCACCACTGCAGCAGGTCAGCAGAGCCCCCCCAGCACATGTGGGATTCCTGCCCCCAGCTCTGAACCCCTCTTTAGATAAAGTCCCTGACATTTGCAAACAATGGGTATCTGCCGGCCTGGGGCCAGGCTATCTCTGGCTGGGATCAGCCTAAGCCTTCCTAAGAGCTTAACTGGGGCCTGCAGGTAATTGTCCTGAGTCTTAACTCTTCCCGGGGCAACCTCTGATGTCCAATCACTGATGAGGAGCACAGGGCACCGCTCACCTGCGGTAAACCAGCCCAGTAAGGATGCAGTGGAGAGGACACGGTTTAGGGTAGCAGCGCAGCTTCCAACATGGGTCATTGCATCCTGCCCTTCCCAAGCTCAGCCCCTGCTCCCGCTCTCCACCACCGGGTCCAGCGGCTTCCAAGCATCCTGCAGCCATCTCCAGAGGCTGGGGCAGAGCACAAAGCATTCACACCCCACCAGCACAGCTCGATCTCATCCTGCCCGCCCAGCGACCACGATGTGCTGAGGGGTGCAGAAAGTTGTGGTGCTCGCAGGTTCCCCGACAGGAAGGGAGCCTGTGGGGCCTGGGTGGGTACAGGAAACCCCCTTCCATCGCGCGCATCACCCTGCTTCCTCTGGATTTCTTTAACCATTCACTTCTGGCCTGATTTATGCCTTCACACTGATTTCTGCATGTGTGCACCCCCCTGCTCTGCTGCTGCTGCACAGCCTCGGCATGGTCTGAAGCCTCCTCCTCCTCCAGCAGCACAGAGCCTGGGGAAGCATCAGGAGGGCATCAGGAAGGAATCACAGTTTGGATCAATTCTTCAGGCCCCCAGTTTGGGGCCTTTTAACCTGCACAGCCGCATAAATACAGAGGATGGGAGCGGGTGGCCCTGGCTCCACAGCCCTCAGCAGGGAGGAGGGATGCAGCCAGTGCACTGACCTGGGTTTTCCACCCCTGCTCACAGCTCCTAAAGCTCCACACAAGAGCCTGCACGGTCCCATCCTTACAACTGCCATTATCCTGGGAGGAACAAAGGAGAAAACTCCAAAGGGAGAGCAGGCGGCCAGGAGAGCATCTCCTGTCCATTCTGATGGGCATGGCCATCAGCCCCCGCAGCCGAAGGGAACTGAAGTCACAAAGGTTATTGCTTTGGTGTTTGAGCACAAAACCCCAGCTTTGGAAATCAAAAAACGGACAAGGGACACAGGGACAGGGCAGTGAAGCTCGGCACGGGAGCCCTGGATGCATGGGAAAGGGGACACAGGGCTCGCACCGCACTGACACACATCTCCTGTCCAGGAGTTTCCTGGGAAAACGAATGCAAAGCCTGTTATAAAAGTTTATCTGCGTGTGTGAGAAAGCAGAAGCGCCCTGACTGCAGCACAGAGATGTCATTATTTCCATGCATCTGCCTTACCCAATTTTATTTAGTTGCTTTCTGCACCATTTCATGCTCATCCTGCTGCTGAGCCAGACAATTGCTTTATAACTCTAGGGTGCAATTTCACTGTCTGTGAGCCACATGCACGCAACGGGGTCTGTGCTGGGATGGAGCGGGAGCTGCATCCCCTCCCCAGCCTGGTGCTTGGAAGCCTGTGCTGAAATGGGGGGTCTTAATAAATAAATGAATAAAAGGAAAGGAAATTAAATCAAATTCTAAGCCACCGTTTCTGATGTGTTATAACTCAAGGAGCGCACAGGGGGAGCAGACCCAGGGAGCAGCAGTTAAGAACAGGGAGGATGAACCAGAGGGCGATTTGCTCTCTCACGCGAAGGGAAGGCGCAGAGCTGGAGCCCGGCGGGTTGGAGCACCGGGAATCCCGCTGGATTCCCATGATCAACTGGAAGTCACACATGGAGGAGCGCAGGTCAGGAGGGGACCGGCCTTGCGGGAGCAGGGCTGCGAGGTAAGGGTTTTCTATGCACTGCAGCAGCATCTCCCGGGTACGGGGTCTCCAGAAGCCCCCACCACTGATGCGCAGCAGCACGGGGCCAAGGGTCTTACCACATGGCACAAGGGAGAATTTCCAGCAGAACCAGGCACTGATACACCATTGACTGCCCCAGATGCCAGAGGCCACAGCCCCTCCGGACAGTTTCCACTCCCAGTAATGCCGCTCATGGCACAAAACAGGACAGCAAGAAGAGGACATGGAAGGAGAAGGGGGCTGATTGTACCTGCGCCATTGCCTACCACCGAGCCTCCTCCATCACACCCCCACATGTGAGTATATTCCAGCTGGAAGCACAGCCCCTCTCCAGCTTCTCCTCTGCTCTGGCTTCATCACTGCCATCGCCTCATATCAACTCTGTGACGGGCACGCAGGAGCCGGTGCCCACAGCAGAACTGTCCTGCAGCATCCCACATTGCTCACAGGAAAACACAACCTTCCAGCACTTACTTGGGAGCCCCGACTGGGAAATCAATAATCAAGCATCTCTGCCTTCATGCCCAGCATGGCACAGCCAGTCGAAATGAGACCCGGCATCCCTCCCTGATCTGGTCCCGGAGCCCCATCCCAAAGAATTTGCTCTGGGTGCCAAGGGGCTGCAAAACTCGGGGGGCTCCAGGGCTCCCTCAGCTTCCACACAATTTTTTCCTTCGTGTCTAAAGTCTGCAAAAGCTGAAACAAACCAAACCTCCACAACAGAGGAGGCCAAGAGAAGGAACAGGCAGGTGGGGATCCCATTGCCATTTTACGGCTCACAAACACCAGTCAGTCACCTTTCCTCTCTCTGCTCTGCAACCGATGCCACCAGGGAAGGGGCTATGGCTTAGACAAGACCCAAACCCACCAAAGCCAACAGAGGAATCATCTTCCACAGAAGAGAAAGGGGACGTGAGCCCTTCTCCTGACGCTTAATAGAACAAGTATTCAGGGTGGGCTTTCCCTCTGGTGTGGGAGCTCCTGGCTTACACACAACCACATCTATGAGCTCTTCTTTGCTCCCAGGCTGAAAAGCAGCTTAGGGGGGTTCTGGGTACCAGGAACCGGGACCCTCCAACACCCACAGGAACCCTATAGAGCCCAGATGCCAGATCCCAGCCGGATCTGCTCCCAGCCAAGCTCTCACACCTCCCACGCCCCAGGCCCCATTCCCAGCTCACGCAGACACTCCCAGTGCCTCAGTTTCCCACCCCGAGCCCGTCTCACCCGGGCAGGCTCCGACTTCCCAAGGCACAATCGTCCCCTGGCGCTGCGGAGGCAGGAGCCGAGATCTGGGGCCGAGATCAGAGCTACAGCCCCAAGGCGCAGCCTTGGAACTTTTGCTGCGGATCCCAGTGACAGAAAGGAAACCCCACACAACCGCGCTGTGAGCAGGGGCCTGTTTGAACTGGGTTAGTTTTTAACTCCACGTCAAACAGGAGGGGAGCTGCGCCCGGGCTTAGCTGAGCCCTTCCTTCCCCTCCGTGCGAGGGAATCGCTCCCTGTTTGCCTCGGAGAACACCCTCCATTTTGAAATGCTCCGGCTCCAAACACAAACTCAGGTGGTTTCCCTGACTTAGCTTTGCTTTTCCGAAGCAGAACGTCATCAGAAAAGGCAAGTTCTCGCAGCCAGTTTCCATCTCAACCGGGGAGCGTTTTTCCAGGCTAAATTGCTGCTGTCTGAAGATCTGGGAGCAGCCTGAGCTGGCACGTGTGGGGATCCTTCTGTAGGGCTTTTTAAATCCTTATTTGCAATATTATTTCATCTGCTCTGCGCTGCCTTGATGTCGGAGCAGCCTTTGGAGAGGCACCACCACTCCTCCCTCCTCCCGTCCTCCCCCCAGGCACACGCTTCCCTTTGAGGAGGAGGAGAAGGGGGGAAAGAAAATAAAAGACAAGCAAAGAGGAAAATGTCAGAAAGCTGCTTTTTGTGTGCGTGTCAAACGTTCAAAGTTATTCCAGAGTCTCGTCTTTCACTGTAATAAAATACAGCAACTCCTGACAAAATCAATTAAAATAAAACCACCCAGGCTGCCTCCCCTATTGCTTTGCAGCTTTGCTGACTTTGAGAGCCCACCTGGGCCTTTTTGGAAGCAATTATGGAACTGCTGGGCTGGCTCCTGCACCGGTGGCGAGCTCGCTGCGCCGAGCATCCCCTCGCACCGCGTGTCCAAAGGAGGTGACGAGGGCTCTGACACGGGCAGACATGCCGCGGCTCGGAGCCAGAAAACAGGATTAATTAGAGCCCAATTAGGTTCCCCAGCTCCCAGGGAAGGTCCCTGCACTACCCGGCACTTGGCCAGCAGTGACTGGAGGTGTCCCTGGCTCTGGTTACCGGCAGCAGCCCGGCCAGGGGACAGGGACCCCTCGGCATCCCTGCTCCATCACTCCGGCGAAGCCCCTCGCCAGGGGCCACCGCCTCTCACTGTCACTGCCTCTCACAGCGGGGCCAGGGGATATTTATAGCAGGAATGATTCGGTGATTCCAGGCAGCCCAGAGCCCCATGGGAGCCCCCGGCTCTCATACACACACACACACCCCCTCCAAAAAAAAAAGGCATTGGGATGCTGGTAGGGAGGAGCAGCCTGTGGGAGAGGCAGGACCAGAGGACACCCCAAGCCCTTGCCTGTGGCATCCACAGCTCCGCTGTCTGCTTGTTCTCATACCCATCCTGCAACAACACAACAGAACCAAGTATTGAGCCGGGTGGCTCCAGCATACGGGAACCCACCGCTGCCCCCAGAAACAATGCTCCAACAGAAAGGTTTTTAACCCATTTCTCAATAAACTTTTCTTGCCGAGCCACGGTGCGACGGAGCCAGGGTGCATTTTCCAGTGAAATGGTTTGATTCCCCCCTTGACTTTTTTCTCTCCAAACAGCAGCCAAATGCCAATAATAATATTTGCAAGGAATAACTAAAATTCTGCGGCTTTCTCCCCCGCGCTCTCTTAAACAAACAAAATGCCCCAAACAAGAGAAACACAAATGCTCTCTGCAAGGGAGCGGGATGACACGGACCCAGCTCAGGGACCCGCACAGGATTCATTCAACTGTCACAGCCCAGAAACTGGCAAAGGCAGAAATTCCTTCCTGGCTTGTTTTGCATATGTCAATGGGGAGAGGTCGAGCCCTACACTCTGCTCCAGCAAAAGACCAGGATGTGACTACACTTTATCTCCTGCTCCTCCAAGGCCCCTCTCCGGAGCAGCTCCAGCAGCATCGGGATGTGGGGCAGAGGATTCCTCCTTCCTCCCAGGGATGCCAAACAAGCCCTAACACTTTCAGGATTTCTCCTCCCAATGGATTTCATGCCAGCTATGAATTTCTGAAGCTAAGAGAAGCTGCATCAAGGATCATGTTGAGGTCCCAACCAGGCGCGGGCTCCCACCACCCTGCCCTGGGTTCCTGCATCCCGGACACAGTAGCAAGGCCAGGGGACACGGGATGGAGATGTCTCATGGATGGTCCCACTCCCACGCTCCAGGTCATCCCCCCGCTGGACACGGGGATGTTTTGCTGTTTCCCAGCCTGGCCTTGTGCACGGCCAGTTCTCACCCCATATCCTGAGCAGCTGCAGCATCCCTGGCATGGCCGCGCGGTGCAAAGAGGAGGCTCTAGAGGTTGTAACCTGGCGAGCTGACCTCCAGCAGGAAGCTCGGACACTCATTAACTGTTTCTTCTCCCATGAAGCTGAGCCTCAGGGAGGGTTTCCCTGTGCTCACCAACCCCTTTCGTTCCCCGGGAGCTACCACCTCCTTACGGGAATGTGCAAAGGAGAAAATGAAGCAATGAAAGGATTGAAGAGCCTTGGGAACCAGCAGCTTCCCAAAGAACCAAGTTCCCTGGTTTGTGCATCATGCACAGCCTGGCCCTGTGCAAAGCCTGACCACGCACCCACCAGGCTGGAGATGTGGATCCCCACAGCCTCGTAACCACTACAGAAATGGCTTTTTCTTCTCCTGGAGACTCAGCACAGCACAGCCTGCCCCCAGGAGCAACAGCAAGACATCCCCATCATTAAAAACCTAGTAAAGGGATATCCATAGCCCCAGACAGCTCCTAAGGCAGCATCTGCAGTACCCTGAGGCGCTGATGCCTGACCCCAGCCATGGTGGTACCTGCTCCATGCAGGGGCACAGCACACAGGCAGGTCCTGGAGTGGGGGAACACACTGTCCTCGCAGGATTCTCTGCCTGGCACCCGCCAGAGCTCCCGGAACGAGCAGGAAAATGAGATACTACTATTAAAAGTGCCAGTGCTGGCCACGCTTCCCCATGACCTCAGCAGGGTTATTCGAGTCTAACCACGGGCAGCGCTTGGCACAACCTCCTCCAGGTTACCCTTTTTATGCCAAACTCAGCTGAGATTGTGGTGGGGCCACACAGTAACGGTGCCTGCTTTTCGTTCCCAGTTGCTCCCATTCTCCAGCTCAGGCCTACACTGGTGGTGCAGGGAAATGAACTCCACAAGCTTTGCTATTTTTCACCCCGAACTTGCAAACGCAGCTCCCAGCTGTGGCATGGGATGGGGTTGGTGAAACACACTGTGAAGTCAGGACCCAGCGGGTTTTGGACCATCCATCCAACCTCCACAAAGCACTGGGCCCCCCCCAGCTCCACTCTGGTTTACTGGGAAGGTCTCTGCTCACCCTCAAGGCTCCCTTCACTCCTCCATCCTGCTCACACACCCTCAGGTTCAATATGCTCAGGGCAGGACCTGCATCTCCCCCTCCAAACCCCGCAGAACCCACTGCCCTCACACCAAAGCTGATTCTACCACTAATCAGTGACCAAAGACCAGTGGATAAAGTTCAGGAACTGCTTCTGCAGCAGCCCCACATGCAGCAGACACAAGCCCAGACCATGTGCCTCAAAGGAGCTGGATTTTCTCCTAAGTCAGCAACACAAAGTTACAGCCCTGACCCAGCACCCCCTATCCTGGGGTGCCTGCCTTGGTTCTCCTCTGGATGCTCAGACCCCCATTACACACATCCATGGATAAATGAGCAGATAAATGAGTTGTTTTCCATTCACACCAGTGTGAAAACCCTTCCCCGAGCCAGCAGCAAGGTGACACGTGCTGCCCCTCTCTCCCCATCAGGACCAACCTCGCTAATATAATCACACAGCCCATTATTTATTACCTACAGCATAACAGGAGAGCTCTGGAAGAGAATGCAGAGGCCTGATCCTGCCCCTATCCACAGGGATCTGGACAAGAGCATCAGAGGAAACTGAAATACTCGAAGCAGCCACCCCCAAGACCGAACCACTTGTGTGCAGCAAGAGGCACCTTCTGCCTTGGTGTGCTTGTGCTGACCGCAATACCTGCACGGGGGCACCCAAACAGGGTCGATGGGACTGGGAATGTCAGACCCACTCCCAAGGGATAATGCAGCAGAGCCACAGCTCCAGGGAAGTGAACTCGGGCACAACATCCACCACGGCCAAACCAGTGTCAGTGGAGTGGGGGAAGAAGGTGCCAGAGCCCTCCCACAGCCCTGTCAGCCCAGGCTCTCCCTGCCATAGCCCCTGGAGGCAGGCAGTCCCATAGGACAGGGCTGGCAGGGCATCTGGTGCTGTTTGTATTTGTTCCGCTCTTGGAAAGGAACAACTAAAACTGCAATTGTTAAACAAACACGCAAAAAATAACAAACACTAAAAAAAGGCAGAAATAAAGCAACAAAACAGCACCGCGGGGGAGCAGAGATGAGCACAGATTTAAAGCCCAGAGAAGGGCTCTTCTCGCTGGGCAATAGATATGCTTGGGGGCGGTGGGCTCGCTCGGCCGGAGGCTGGTGGCCCAAGCACGGAGTGTGTTGGAGCCGGCAGGACTCGAACCGCTTCCCCCTCGCCTGGACTTGGCGCTGGGTTACTTGGTCAAAACTTTTCTTCCCCCCACCCCAAGGCTGGGCTCCGCAATCTCACTGCTCCCGAAAGCCAGACGCGAGGAGGCATTCGCCCCTACAAGCCAGGACTTGACTCAGCCATCGAAACAGTGGCAAACTCCAGCTGGAAATAGGTTTTAAAATGTAACTAAGAAGCGAAGGGGGAGGAAGGAGGAAAGGAAAACACCGGGGCACAGGGTCCCGAGCGCTGGGGCCGGCAGCGAGGGGCGATTCCGCCGGACGGGTCCCCACGGGCGCGGACAGGGAGGGAAGGGGGGGGAAAAAGCCGATGGAGCAAATCAAGGGGGGGGGGCGAAGGATGAGCGGTGCCGCCCCCCCCTTACAGCACACCGAGCCCCGAGCTGGGGGGGGGGTCGGGGGGCGCCCCCGGCCCAGCCCTGCTGCCCCATTTGAAAATACCGCTTGCGCTGCGCGCCCGGCCCGGAAAAACCAAACCAAAACAAGACCAACAAGCGGGATAAGGCGGAGAAGGGGGCCCAGGCCTGCCCGGCGCTGACACCCGCTCCCTTCGGGGGTCCGGGATTCCCCCTTCCCCGGGCAGGGGCGCAGCGCGCCCCGCGGCACCGGGGGAAGAGGCCGGGCAGGAGCTCGGTTCACGTTATTTAACCGCGTCCGTCCCCCCCCCCCGCGCCCCGCCGCAGGAATGGAGAATCTTTCTCGGAACAAAACTCACCGAGCGGCAGGAAGTGTTTGGTGTCCATGGCTGGGGCTTAACTCATGCCAAGGGGCTCGGCGGAGAGCGGCGGCGAAAAACACACACACGCAAGGCGCGGAGGGGAGGAGAGCGGAATCGGAGCGAGCAGGGAGGGAGGGGAAGGGGGGGAGAAAAGCCCGAGGGGGGAGGAGGAGGAGGAGGAGGAGGAAGGGGAGGAGGGAGCGGAGCCCCGGGAAGCTCCAAAGGCACAGAAGGGGAAGAAGACGGAGCAGCAGCGGCGGAGGGAGAAGGAAGCGCGAGCGCTGGTGCGGGGGGGTCGGGATGAGGGTGGGAATGGTGGGAATAGGGATGGCACCGGGACACAGGGATGGCACCGGGACACGGGGATGGCACCGGGACACAGGGATGGCAATGGGGATATGGGGATGGCACCGGGACACAGGGATGGCAATGGGGATATGGGGATGGCACCGGGACACAGGGATGGCACTGGGACACAGGGGTGGCACTGGGGTTACGGGGATGGCACCGG